>PVHP010002068.1:0-96733 GCA_004024765.1 Zapus hudsonius
TATCAGGGAGGATCCATAGGGAACTCAGCAGACAATGAATGATGAACAAGGGACCTATAACCACAGTCATTCAATCAACACAGGATAGGCCATTGAGACAGGAACCAAGGATTTTCGACACAAGGACCTCTAAGCTCGCAACATTAAAACAGCCTTATTACTCACCCACCACGACTCAGGGAACTGAGCGGAAGAGGGGACGAAAAGATTGTGAGAGCCGTGGTGGGGGAGACTGTCCGGGGGCATGGCACCCATCAGTAACAACACACTTGGGCCAGGAAAACCGGGATGAGTACTATGTTTTTTTTTATATTTTAACTTTTTGATATTATGGTTCAGTTGAATGACCTTGGATTATGGGGATGTTTGAATAACATTGGGAATGATAAAAATTGTGGGGATTTTTGGAACTGAGAGGAATGCATTGCATTTTATATCATGTATGCTTATCATTTTATGGGGGCCAGGGGTGAATTGTAGTGATTTCATTCAGGTGTGTTCCATAAACTTAATATGCTCCAAATGCTTGATTCCCAGCTGATGACTATTATTAAAACTGTTAAAAAATGTGTGTCAGAGGTGATGTCCACCCTCTGCTCATGCCATAATTTTCCTGCTATCATGGAGTTCCCCTTAAGTTTGTAAGCCAAAATAAACCCATTTCTCCATTAGCTCCTTTTCATTGGGTCCCTCTCTCTGAATCAATGAGACATTAACTACAACACCATGGAATCTATAAGCCTGAAGAAACCCTTTTCTTCTCATAAGCTGCTTCTGGTCAGAGATTTGTACTGGCAATGTGAAGGCAACTGTATCATATTATTACAGTAAAAATGACACAGTAATATTAACCAGAACATTGAGTATTAAAACATATGTTTAGCATAGGCTACACAGCAATATATCTTTTAAAATAATAATAAAAATGATGGCTAATCAGAGAGTCAAACACCTATACACATAAACACATGATCCTGATGTATAGTGACAGGAAACTATAGTTTTATTTCCATCACAGGAGGTATGGTTAGGCAATGACTGTGGGTTAAATCACATGGAAAAAGTTGTTTAAAGAATAGGAGAGTCATATACTCTTAAAAAGTCTCAAAATCCATACTTTGATTTCTCATTCTTTCATAAACATGAAAATCTAAACTTCTGGGGAATATTATGTGTTAGCATTTTAATGTGATTCTCTTGAGACTGAAAAGGCCATGGACTCCTGTCCTGGCTTCTTTGCCCTCCATTAACTATCCCTTAAACTCAATACTATACCCTTTTGTAGAAAGTATACAGATCTGGAATAGTATTCATAAAGGCGGGATCCCAACAGGACTCATGAATCAGAGATTTTTAACTCATGCCCCACAGGCTCCAAATCTGGGTTGTCTTTCAGAATGAAAATAAATTTGAGTGTCACAAAAAGAGAAAATAAACATCTTCCTGATAATCATTAAATCATTTTTCCATATAGTCCACTCTTCTCTTACCAGTAAAGAAAAATAGAATATCATAATTCAAGAACTGGACTCCCAAATTACATAAATATTTTTCAGATCCTTACTAGGCTCTAGAAGTTAAAAAAATAGACAAAGAGAATGGAAAAGACAGGTTTTGCAACATACTAATACAAAAGGCTTTCATATAAGAGTTTATTCCTGTCACATTGCTTCATGATCCTCACATGTATTTAATATAGATTTTGCTTTCTTGTGAACATCTCTTCTTGTAAAAAAAATGAAGGACATTGATATTGCAGCTGATTACACCAGAAATTTAGCCAAGAGGAAGGGGATTTAGAAGAGATAGGGCATGTTCAGGGAGGTATGGCCATAGACAGGAGGGGGATTGAGTATAAGAGCCATTTGCAGATATCTGTTTGAAAGAAGATGGTTTACCACATCAGATAGTAAGCCTGTGTAAAATCAACTATAGTAGTATCATGCATTAGAATAGAGTCATATTTAAATTCTGCCTATCTACTTACTACTTAATAATCAAGAAATCTTGGTTACATTACTAAGTAACTGTGAGCCTTATTTCTCCAATATGTGAAAAAAATTAAAGTAGATATAAGCTTCTCTCTATCTCATAAACCATTTTTGGTCAGGACAAATAAGATAGTATCTATAATATGTTCAGCAAGAGTTTTTCATATGAGAATTTAATATATTATAATTTGGTTAGCTGATTTTAAATAATATTCTCATTGTTGTGCCAGGTGGTTAAGCACACACTTTTCTCCAGACATATTCAATGATCCTTTCTAAGATAAGTGAGTATCCAACAGCAGTTGTACCTCAAATCTTATGACTGTAGCTTTTTACAGATGGTACAAATGGACTCTATGAAATACATCACTGAATATATATGCTGACTTCAAATATGCTATTGAGTTGAGAAAGTGGAAGGTCTCTTGAATGTGGTGGCAAATAAGTTCAACCTGCAAGAAGATGTAACTTGAACAGGGAGAAGAGAAATTTTTCTCAGTAGGAAAAAAAAATCTCAGACTAGCAATTTGTAAGGTATTTTAGGATAACATAGAAGATACAGTGTGTTATGCAAAGATAGTCATAGTGTTCTGAGTTTGTATTTAATTCTTTCAATTCATCGGATAAAAGAATAAACTGTGAACAGGAAAGATAACGATGTATCCAAGAATAACATACTTCTCTTTTCTGATTTCTAGCTCACTCTATGAGAATTTGCTATTGAAACTGATGAGGACTCTTTTTCATTTTCAATGATTTAGAAAAAGTTTTACATATCTGTGGTGTATATGCTCAGAAACATATTTACTTTGTAATTTGCTGTTAAAAGCAGAATAAGGAGAATTGTTGCTGATCATAATAGTAGGATAATGTGTAAAGCCTATACTATCATAATAAAACTTTTCATGTGTTTACTAGTAATTAATATCTATTAACTAAGGAGTAGAGTAACTGTGCATTGTCTTCTCATCAAACCACATCTTGAAATCTCATCTTCTTTATGCCCAAAGAATTCTTAGAGCAAAGTACGTTTTTACTATTCGAAGGTTACTAAAATTATATATATAAATTATGGAATTGATTAATTTTTATGACCTGTGTGAAGACACTTTCCAAAGACCTTTTGTTCTCCATTACTAAACGGTTATAAATTATTAACCAAATGATTATTTCTTTACAATTTCCTTATATTAGCCTCATAGATTGATGGAACTTGTATGAAAGTCTACTGAAATTCTAAAATGTTTATATGCCATCTCCACTGAACAGGAATCAATTTCTTTGATCCCGGATTGTGATAATTTCCTTAAAATGGGTTGTTTTAGTTATATTTTATAGTTAGTTCTTTAATCTGAACCTAAATTCAAAAAATCTAATTATTCCAGTTCAAAATATTTTGTTCTTTAATTTGGCTGCTGGGGTTCTGCTCAGAACATTTATAGTTCAGCATTCATTCAGTTATTACAGAAAATTTTATACATAGACTCTGTTGCTCTCTATGTTTTTTTTCTTGTAGGATATTTTTTTCTGCTCTTTCCAGGCATGAGGTTTGCTCAATTCCCACTTTGTGGTTCTTTCTCCAAGGCAGTACAATTTTGCTTTATTTGAAGTCTTAGCATCCCAGGGATATTTGTGAATAATTTTTAAATTGAAAGTTATATCAAATGTAAGCCCCACACTGTTTTCCTATAAACCAAGGTTTAGTCACCTTCTAGCATCTATCTGTTTTGGTTCATACAACAGTATCTTTGTGTATGGATTTTGACAGTTTTGTCTCAGTGTTTAGATTTGAGTTCTTTGGTCTCATGAGACCTGCCTATCATTTATCATCATCTATCTCCTGTCTTTCCCCAGTTGCTTAACTCACATATGTTCATGTTTATGTTTACTTAAGTTAACCAGGTTACCAGGTGGCTCTGTGCTTTGACATGCTCAGTATCACATGTTATTAGAGAAAACCCCTTAAAGGCAGGAAACCAGGATGTCATACCCATTTATGCATTAGTGATTTCCCCACCATGTTTTCTACAAGGCATGTTTGGTTTCTTTGGCAACGAAATACAAAGAAAATAACTCCTAATTATTAGTCTAATCCATGCATTTTATTTAGTTATGTGTGTATCTGCACAAACATATCTTCCTTGTAATTACACATTGCACTTCTATTAGGTTCTTCTATTGTCTACATGATCCCATGATTGCATTAAGTCTACCTCCCTCACATCTGTGTATGTGTGCACTGTCATCACTGAAATATTGTATTAGACTGTTTAGGAATCACTTTCAATCTGATCTCTGCTGAAAAAAAAATGCAGCTGGTGACAACTGTATACCCTTCAGGATAAAGTTGACTTTTCAACACTGAAGTTTCAGTGTTCGTAGACTGCAAACTTGTAAACTGTAGATAACCAATATGGGATTTAGAAAGCTAAGCGTTTTCTGAAGAAGAAATTCCTGTTAACTACAGCAATCACATCCTGCACAAGGAGTCCAGTCATAGGCTGGTAATGCTTTCAGCCTGCCTACATCTACTTTCCATGTTTTGGGTATTCTAAATAAGTCATCACAATCTTGTAAACTGACTCACTACAGTTGACATCTTTTTATTTAGCAATTTTATATATTTTTATTCAATATACAACATTTATATATGCTTATGAATACACTATGATATTGCATCTTACTTACAAAATGAGTATTATCCCAAATGGGTTGATTAGTATATCAATCAATTTATATAACTTATTTTAGTACATTAAAATCCTCTTCTCTATTTTGTTCTATGCAGTGCATTACTGTTAACTATATTTATTGTCCTAAACTATAAGATAATTGTACCAGGTTGACAATCCTCTCCACCTCATCTTCCCTACATACATATCTTCTTAAATTCTTCTTCTCTGATTAAACCTTGATGAATAGGCTTCTTAATATTTCATACATGGCAAGGCAACCACACAGTAATACTATATGATGGATTTGAACACTAACTTTCAAGATCTTTTAAAAACTAGCATATAGTTTCATTGTTATAGTCATGGCAATTAAGGTGTGATATTTGGTAAGGTTTGACAAAGTTAATAAAGGCATCTGTAGTGTTAAATCATAGGAAATAATAGGTCTACATAAGCAAATTTTAATAACATAGCTATCAGGCATGAAATATCTGACTTAAAACAAGTTTTACCCATATTAATTGTTGACACGTGGGCAAATGGAACACACATTGAAAGTCTAAAAACACATTCACACATCTAGGTTTATTTCACTTTCAAGCAATTTTCAAAACAATTTAATTGAGAAAGGATAGAACCTCCACAAGCCAGTCTATAAAATGCACAGACCATACAAAAAAAATATAGACTAAACTAAAAAAAGCACTCCAAATTTATACATGAAGCTAAATATAAAGCATAAAATGTAAAAAGCAAAACGTCATTTGAAGTCTGAGTTAAAAAGTCTTCATGGCCTTGGGTTAGGAAAAGACTCATTAGTAGGATAAAATCATGAGGATAAAAGGAAACAAAACACATTAGACTTTATCAAAAATTCAAACGGTAGCTCTTCCAAAAAGCACTATAAAAGAAGAAAGTCTATGTCTGCCATTCCTTGACAAAAGTTATTTTCAAAAAATTAATCAAAGAAGTGACCACTACTATGATAGTACAAAGAATTCTTCCATTTAAATAATACTTAAATAATCATCCATACTAAAGAAAAACATAAATAAATAACTAAATAACCTGAACTGTTATTTCACTAAAATCAGATACAAATGATCAGTGTATAGATAAGAATAGGCTCGAGCTGGAGAGATTGCTCAGCGGTTAAGGCACTTGCCTCCAGTACCTAAGGCCCCGGGTTCAATTCCCCAGGACTCACATAAGCCAGACCCACAAGGTGGTAGCCCTGGTGCATATTCTCTCTCTCTCTCTCTCTCTCTCTCTCTCTCTCTCTCTCTCTCTCTCTCTCTCTCTCTCTCTCCTCTCTCTCTCCTTGAAAATGAATAAATAAAACATTTAAAAAAAGAATAGGCTCAATCTCTTCAGTTCTCATGAAATTTCAAATCACAAAGCTCTATGACTTTACCTCTTAAAATGGCTAAAATATGTACATACAGATTGAAATGGACACTTTTAAGGGGACAGAGTGACTAGAATGTTCAGGTACTAGAGAGGGATATAGGTATTCTAGAAGAAAATGTCAGCAGCTTTTTAAATTCATAACATGTGAACTAGCAATATATTTACCTCAGAAAATGAAGAAATGTGTTCAAAGAAAAAGGTGTGTACATGTTCATAGCAGTTTTATTTACTATTAATCAAAATTGGAAACAATCCAAATACTCATCAATTAACATATGCCCTATCATTATATGTGATATTAGTGATTAGACCATAAAAATAAAGCCTATATATATATACATTTATTTTTATTTTTGTACTGAATTATACTTCAATGTACCTGACTTTGAAAAGTTAAACCCAGTTGAATAAAATCTTTGAATATGAAAGAAAAATATAAATCTTTTTATTTAACAATAAATGAGTATTTTAATGACATTTTAGAGAGTATCACCATAACAAAAGCCCTAATCAAATTTCCTGGTAATTTAACCATATTAAATTTAAGAATTTTTGGCTGTCAAAACAGATCACAAAGTTCACTAGTAATCCACATATTGGAAGGTATAATCTGCTGTGGGATTAATATCCTGAAAGCCTATAGTATTTCATAAATCATGAGGAAATAAGAGAAAAAGCTCAAGATAATTATTGACAAAAATGAGCAAGCATATCACAAAACATGAAAATGATTAGAAATAAATTTACGTAAATATGTCCATTCCCAATAATGATGAATTGTGAAGTAGTGATCAGAACAAGGTAATTTTTTAATATTTTATTTATTCATTTTCAAGCAGAGAGAGAGAGACAGAGAGAGAGAGAGAGAGAGAGAGAGAGAGAGAGAGAGAGAGAGAGAGAGAGAGTACCAGAGCCACCACCTTGTGGGTCTGGTTTATGTGGGTCCTGGGGATTTGAAATTGAGCCTTAGGCAAAAGAGGCAAGTGCCTTAACCTCTGAGCCATCTCTCAAGCCCAGAACAAAGTAATTTTATACCCATTATTTAGTATGAAGAATCTAGATCAATGGAAATACATATTTTAAATAGAAATGCATAATTCCATAAGGAGTTTAGAAAACAGTTTGTTATTGTGTTTAAAGTGGAACCAGTGTACATATAATAAATCTGTTATTAAGTTTCCAAATGTGTAGCTAATATCAACTCTTGTTAAGATAGCTATTCCTAATACAAATGGATTTTAGAAGATTGATTTTTAACAAATAAAATATTTTGAAGTAGAATTCTTAGAAGATAATATGTTCAATTTATATATCCTGCTCTACAACTCAAAAGTGCCACCTCCAAAAACAGCATTACAAATCCAATGTTGCTTTTTTTTCTGCATTTGTTACACTCCCGTAGTACCTGGTAAGCTACCAAATTTGTCAAGCACAAGGAAACAAGTCCAACTTTGAAGAGCAAGAAAAATCTTCAGCATCCTTCCTATTGTCCCAATGCAAAGCAGCTGGCCCAATTCAAATGGTTGTAATCTCTCTAACAATTAAAGCTGAACTGGATTCCAGTCTTTGAAATAAAAGTTTCATTTCTTTCTGTGCCACGTCCTTCTGCTTATGCAAGTCCATCACTTCTAGGCTCAGTCCTGATGAAGTTCTCAGTACACAGGCAAAACACAGCCAGCCTCTAAAACAGACTGCTTCTAGCCCATTTACATGAACATTTTCTTCCCCCCGTTAGCCACACCTCCACAATTCAGGTCTTTGTCCATTTAGGTCTTTCAACGCTCATCAGAATGAATGGTCTGCCAAGTTCTTAGAGCACTGTGCAATTTTCTTAGTCTAAAGTTTTGAATCCATCCACATTTCTGTCACAAAAAATCCCAAACGACCAAAAGCCACATAGTCAGATTTTTAGCAACAATGAGTGCATTACTAGTAACAATTTTCTGTTGTAGTTATCTTCTTGTGGGGCAAAACCCCCAACTAAAAACTGCTGTTGGGAAGAAAGGGTTCATTTTTGACTTACCATCTTCAAGGGGGAAGGTTCATGATGGCAGGGGATAACATGGCGTGAACAGATATATCATCCCTTACCACAACAGGTAGAAGTGAGTAGCAAGAGTTAGCTGAGCTCTGTGCCAAAGGGGAAGCTGGGATATAAGTCTATCCCCCAGAAACACACTCTCGCCAGCAATGTTCCACCTCCCAAATTATCATTGGCAAGTGAACAAGCATAAAAACACATGAATTTATAGGAGATATAAACTGCCACCTTCCTGAATGTTCTTCATCCTGCAACTTAACTTTACATGTTATGTATATGTATTCTTTTATTATCAAGTAGTACATATCTGAGAGATGAAGCATGGTGTGGTGACTAATTAGGAATATGGATGTGGTCTAACAGTTGATGCTTTGGGAGTAACGGGAGCATTGGTTACAAGAATGATGGGAAGTGAGATCTAGGAAGGGACATATTTAATTCCAAGATCATGAAGCTAAAGTTGTGGAATGATAAATCTTGATCACAATTTCTATACTATAACCTTGATGCATGGTAACTACAAAACAACAGAGAAGATCAAGGAAAACAAGGTAGTTAAAAAAAGAGCTAAGAAGTTAAGAATTTGATCTAGACCTCCATATATGTTGAAATTACTAAAAAAAAAAGAACCTTAATTACAATATAGAGAAAGGAGTGAGTTTGGTGCTGCATATCAATGAATAAGATTTCATGGAAGTAGATGACATGAGTTGTACATTGGATCATTACCACAATTTCCAAACCTTAGCTCAATATAAAGTAGGTTATTTTGGACAAATGCCATTAAAAACCCAGGAAGAAGAATGGATCATTAAAACAAGCCTGGACCTCCTAAGCATAGACACTTGTGTAAGTGCACAGTTGTCACATCTGTGAAGCAGACCTTGGCTGCAAAGTCATAATGTATGATAAAATGTCTGATGATTTGCTTACAAAAACACTTTGGAAGAAGCAAAAGAAAAGAGTTTAGGAGTTGGTGTGAGGAGACAGCAGGATAATTTGTCATGCCTGAACCCTCCTTGAAATTCCTGCAGAGGAGAAATGCATGGAGAGAAATGGCTGCATCTAGGAAGTATATATAAAAACTTTCTAGAGTTGAGAGACAAAAGGGATTCTGCTTAGGACAAAGTAAGAAGTGAAGAGTATATTGTGAAGAGTTTGGAAAGGGTTGGAAGGAATTGAAAGCTGGAGTGATTTCCAATGCATGGAGCATAGAATGTTTGTTTGGTGATGCACACATGTTTACACTTCTGATGGTGAATCTACATCAAAGCCTCTTCAGAAAAGTAGCCAGGACCCAGGTAAAGCCAGGTGCACAAACTGGTACATGCATCTGAAGTTTATTTGCAGCCCTAGTATGTCTATTATTTTTCTCTTTTGCTCTATCAAGTAAATAAATAAAAATAAATTTAAAAACACAAAAAATGAAAGAATGGCAAATATCCTAAAAAGTAGATGTTATGGACTGAATGCACACTTGTCTCTAAAATTAGGCATTTAAATCTTTATCCCCAATATAGATATATTTGCAAAAAAGAAAATATTGTGTTAAATAAATCATAAGAATAAGGCTGTTATGGCCTGGAGAGATGGTTAATTGCACAAAGCATAAGAACTGTATTTTGATCCCTAGGAGCCATTTAAAAAAATCTGGGCATGATAGAGTGTTGCAGTCAGCTATTCATTGCTGGGACACACACCCAAGTAAAAGCAGTTTATAACAGGGAAGGGATTATTTGAGGTTTACCAATTCCAGAGGAATACCAACAATGCTAGAAGAAGATCACTTCAATAGATCCAAGCAGAGAGACCCCAACCAACAGCCAGCACCACAAAACCCCCAGAGCTCAAACTGCTCTTAATACATACTAGGGCTGAACTGAAATCCACCCCTAATGACGAAGAGTCCATTGTATCAGTGATCAGCCTGCTAGGGGCTCAAATTGCAAGTTCAACTTTAATACTAAAATACCTGACTCTTATGGGGCTATATGTTCAATCTAACATACGCAAACTACCACACCAAGCATGCCTTTAACTCCAGATTTGGGGTACAAAGTCAGGGAGAATTCTGGGGCTTGGTGAATAGCCAGTGTACCTGAAAAATGGTGAGCTACAAACACAGTGATATACTCAGTGTCAAGGAAATAAGGTGGAAGAAAAATGGAAGAGGACACTCAATGTCCTCCTCTGGCCTCCACACCTATGTGCACAAGACATACACATCTGTACACACTCTTGCACATCCCATACAAATGCACACATGTACACCACATAACACACACACACACACAAATGCACACATACATCTAATGAGAAGATTGATATATTTATTATTTTCCCTCTCTCTACCTGTTATTTACATACTCAAGGAAGTCTACTTAGAGAGAAGGCAGCCATCTGAAAACCATAAACAAAGCTATCACCTGGAGGTGATAGTGCGGCCATTTTCATTCTAGAATATTTTCAAGAACTGTGAGAAAATAAATTTCTGATGTTTAAACTAACCTGCCCATGATATTTTGTTACAGTGGCCAAAGCAGACTAAGATACTAGGTAGATGTTTCTACTTAAAGTGCCTTTTAGCTGTGACTCTAGAAAGATCTTCAGTCTTTTAGGTGAAGATTATGAGAAGCTGACAGATGGTCAGGATGAATATCTTCAAGGATGATATCCTGAATTTCATGATCTGGAAAGTTTTGTTGGAATCTTGAGTGTGTATTGTCTCACATAGCTGGATCTGCTGGTCATCTTCAGCATGCATAGATGAATGTTTCTGAATCCATTCATCTTTGACAAAGGGACTATTTCCCTGACTATCAGGCATCTGCTGGGTAGATATAATCTGGAGAACTTGGAAAAATGAAGATATAGGAGGTCTGCTTTCCTTGCCAGGAGTTTTTTCTGACAACATGGACAATAGCCTGGCAAAGATTCAGTATCAATTCAAATAGACAGATGCTCCCCAAATGGAATACATCACTTTACCCAGTACAAATATTCTCATTAATCTGTCTTGAGGTTTCTGGCCAGTAACTTAATGTTCAGACATAAGCATAAACCCAGATACTGATTTGGAGCAAATGTAGTCTACATAGATATCTCCCTTCCAAGTTTTGCTCCTAATACTCTCTTCACAACACCTTGACATGCTCCACATTCCCTTCTCATCTCACCAGTGTCCTCCAGTGCCCTTCAGGCACATCACGTGTCTGCTTATGTGAGGCATTTATGTGAGGCATCCCCCATTTTCTTCACCTGTTAATTTTCATAGACAAATACACACCTCTCTCTCCTTCAAGAAGTTGTTCATTCAATAATCTCTTATTGTCCTTTCAATAAAGCAGAACCCTGTTTCCACAGCACACTCTGATCCCTCCTAACGTCTTTCACCCTCATTCTATATGTGGCTCTTCCTGGCCCACACTAAGTGCCATGCACAGGCTTACTGCGCATATAAAAGTCATCCTGCAACTCTTCCCCGGGGGCTATCCACTCTTTGCCAAGAATTTTCATATGTTGATTATTTTTTCAGTTTTAGAACATATGTCCTTAGATTACCTCATTCCTCCCAAAACCAGAAACACACACACACATACACACACACACACACACACACACACACACACACACATACACACACACACACATGCACACACAAAATTCCTTTTTCTGCTACTCTTCCACATCAGGTCTGCACTTACTTTCAATTACTATGAAAGTGAATTTTATGAGCAGCATGCAATTATGCAATTTCATTTATTACCTAGGAGATGGTAAGCTCAATGCACTCAGACACCACACCACATCTTTCTTTCTAATCAATTTAGGTTTTTGTCTTAACCCAGGGTCAGGCCTACAGTAGGATTTTAACAACGACCTTTAACCACGAAACCTACATTTTCCATTGGGGAGGTAGGGCAGTTAAAGCTCAACACTGACTACATCACACCAGGCAAGGCTCCAGAAGCAGACTTAAGAGGTAGCAGAAAGTATGTAAGAGCCAGAGGATGGGAGGACTGCTCTGAAAACGCCGTCTTCCAGATATCAAATGGCTATTTCATTCATGATGTCACAGTCGCTGTTGTTACCTATATAAGACCTATGGGAAACTAAACCCATCAACATTCTGACATGGATAAAGATGGAGGGCAAGAGAAGAAAAAGGACATCAAAGTCATCAATAGACAACGAGAATTAATTGGACAGAAGAAGGTGTTTAGTAGAAAGATGATTTGGGAAGGAACACTAAAGAATGTAACAGAAGGGGATTGTGATCAAAATACATTAACACATGCATGAAATTTGTCAATACCAAAGTTTAAAAAAAAAGGATTTACAAGAAAAAAAAAAAGTCAGGGAGCACAGAAGGAAGGAAATAAATTATCCAGTCTTTATAAACTGTGCTAGACTAATGAGAAAAAAAGTCAGTGGCCTTTAAATCACACCATATGTGTGTGAGTGGGTAGTTGATGATAGTACCTATGTTTAGGGCTGAAACTGCATGAATTTCAACAGATATGCTGTGGGAACACAAATCCTGGGGTAGTGCCAGCAGCCCCCTCTTTCACCTAGGGTGCTTGCTTTACTTCTCTTTTATTTTTCAGTTTAATCCATCTGCTTCACTGATCAGTTCTACCTCTTTAAGGTGCCAGAGTTCCTTATAGAAAAACGAATGTGACTGTTGTTGCTTAGATAGTACCAAATTAATAATTTGCATATTTCATTATGCTAATGGAGTCTTATAGAGAAGGGGAGGGCTTGTCTCGGAAAGTTTTAATTCATTAAATTTATTATTCTTGTACAGCACACAGAGGAAAGAGAGAAGTGATGAGGAATGACCTTGAACCGGGTTCAAAGGTGGCCTTTGCTGAGAGGGTCCATGAGTGGCCATGTAACCAACCTTATTTTGCAAAACTCGTTTTCCTAATCTGTCACTGGAAACTGTACTTCACATAAAGCATATGAAATGCCTAAGAGTTTTAGAGATAAGCCACATAATCATAACATCTTATGGACTTTTCTTTTATACTTCCTGCAACCAAAAAAAAAAACTGTGGTCTTAAATTATCTAAACTAGTTAGTATTTGTGAAATTATGACAGGAATCTATGTGAAGTAAACCATTGTTTTCCTAATTTTCTAATTCATTGCATGATTCCTGTTCTTTTTTAATTGCATGTGTATATGTGTGTGGCATGCATGAATTTCCATGTACCTATTGATAAGGGGTACACATGTGTGACTTACTCATACATGTGTTTGTATTCTTGGAGGCCAGGGGCAGACTTCAGAGGTCATGCTCAGTGGTTCTTCACCCTCTTCTTTGAGGTGGGTCTTTGCTAAGCCTAAAGCTCACTGATTAGGCTAAATTGGCTAATCTAGAAATCTGTCTATATCTGCCTCACCAGTGTGTGCTAAGTTTATAGTTGTGTCACCTTTACATAGGTTCTGGGATTTGAACTCATGTCCCCATGTTTACATGGCAAACATTTTACCTAATGAGCAACATCCTCAGCTCCATTCTTTTTTTTTATTTCATCCTGTATTACTTATTTCTGTGTGTGTGTGTGAGAGAGAGAGAGAGAGAGAAGAGAGAGAGAAGCAGATACACAGGATAGATATAGATATAGATAGATGGATAGATAGATAGATAGATTGATAGATGATAGATCATTAGATAGATAGATAGATAGATAGATAGATAGATAGATAGATAGACAGACAGACAGACAGACAGATAGATAGATAGATAGATAGATAGATAGATAGATAGATAGATAGATAGATAGATGATAGATAGATAGATAGAATGGTTGTGCCAGGGCCTCCAGTCACTGTAATCCATCTCCAGAGGTATATGCCACCTTGTTCATTTGATTTTATGAGGATACCAGGGAATCAAACCCAAGACATTAGGCTTTGAAGGCAAGCACCTTAACAGCTGAGCAATCTCTCCAGCCCTCACCCCCCCATTTTTACTCTTAGATTCTATTAGGTTATAACCCTGTTCAAGTAAAATTTTCCTATGAATTATTTTTATTCACCTTGCCCAAAAGCTTTTTTGAGATTTTATTAAATGCCTTCTATTTTTTGCCTCTCAGTGTATGTTTAACTTTGTGCTTCTTGTTGATTTTTGATTTGATAAATGTTCTTAAAAAATTGCCCAGGGTCACCTAAGATTTGTTGTCCTCTTGCCTCTGCCTCTAAAATGCTGGCATCATAGAAATGTGACATCATAATCAGCTCAGATATCTTCTATTCTAACATTCTTCTACTGTGCATAATGTTTGCTTTGCCCAACCAATGTGTGCTATGCCACAGAAATGCATGTTGCCTTATTAGACTTTAACATTTTGTTAAAATGCCAGTTAACTTTCTATTTGCAAAAAGGTCAATTTTCTAAAAATGTTATTTAATAAATGAGGCAAAGAGAATTACTATAGATCTTTTTTGTTTGTGACCTCAGTGGCTGATGACTATTGTTACCACTATAAGCTTTGTACAATGTTGGACCCATCACCACTTTAACATGAATGATGGAGGAGGGAGAAAAAAAGAGAGAGAGGGGGGGAAGAGAGAGAGAAAAGAAATGAAAATAGAAGAGGAACTAGTTGGAAAGAAGAAGCATCTCCATGGAATGGGGAAGGAATGGGAGAAAGACAATAATGGGGGGAATTTGAATGAAAACAGGGGCTTAGAAAAGTGATAAAGAAAAAGGAAAGAGAGGGTAATTGAAGGATATTATAATTAAAATATATTACATATGCTTATAAAACTTGTCAACAAATAAAACTTAAAAAATAAAAAAGAATGATCATAACTGAGTTTTCCAAGATGGTAAGAAGTCCAACCCTGAGGTCCTGCTTTGTGAGGTGCTTTATTCCAGGCTCATACATATGATCATGAAGGGTGAAGTTGATTGGAAGCTGGTTATGTACTTGGACCTGTTCTTGAAATATGCATTTAGGAAACCATGTGATTCTCATAGCCTCATTATGTCATTACTGATATATTCACCTGAGGAATTAGATACAGAAAATTCAAGTACTTTGGTCAGCATCTTGAATGTAACAAATGACATTCAATCCTGAGCCTGGTAACTCACAATCATATATTTATAACTATAACAATCTCTGCTTCATTGAGGCCTTACTATTATGATGAGTCCAAAGTCATGAGCCAGTACCTTTGCATAAGGCCATACAAATACAAATTGTACTGCCATATCCAGAACTGCAGTATTCAATGCTCATTCAAAAGGCTTCATTCTTTTCACTAAACCTAAGGATGTTGGTCTTTTCTAACCATGTTTCCTATGGAGTAAAGAAAAGGAAGTACAAAACTGAGGACTCATATATTTGTTATACATTCAGTCCATCAACAGATATAGAGCCCTGACTAGACAATGTACTCTATCCTAGGAACAAGAGAATTGCTAAGCCAAACAGACCATCTTGTGACTCTAATTCTCCCTGCCTTGTATCTTTAGACAATTTACCAAGCTCTGTGATGTCCAATGTCTAAACAAACCATGTTGGTTTAGTACATTTAACCCAGGCCTGATCTATGCTGAGTGTGAACAAGAAATAATATCATAATATGAATGGTGCAGTTAATCACCATTGAGAGTGTTTAGAGAAATGTGATGTATGCTGTTGCAGTCAGCTTTCTAGTTGCTGCTCAGAAAGAACCCAAACAAAAGTGGCTTGTCGAGGAATGGGTTTATTTGGCTTAAGGACTCGAGGGGAGACTCCATCCTGGCAGGGAAAACGATGGCATGAGCAGAGGGCTGGACATCACCTCTGCCACAGCACTGCAAACAGCGGCAGGAAGGTGTGCCAAATTCTGGCAAGGGGAAGCTGGCTTATAACCCCCATAAGCCCGTCCCCAACAACACAGCTTCATTGAGGTTGTAAAACCCAAACTGCCATCAGCTGATGATTGATCTTTCAGAACACATTCATTTTTTTGTGGGGGACACCTGGATCAAACCATGACATATGCCATATCTTGGAAAACCAGGAAAGGCTTCACTTAGTTTCAAGCATTCTTTTTTTTTTTTATTTTTAGTTGTGAATGTTCCCATATGAGCAAATTGCATATTGTTCATATTCCCATTGGGTGATAGTCTTATATTCTCTCTTCAATCCTTATTCCCCTGAGGGTCCTCCACACTGGGGGAATTAGTAGTTACTGTACCCTGTGGGGTCATGTATTCACCAGTCAGTCTGTGTTGGGGGAGGCAGTGCCTCTTTCCTGGATCTGTGACTACTATAATCTGAGTCGCCTCCCTTCTGCAATGTTCTCTGAGCCTTGCTGGGCATAAGTCTCCTTTAGTATTAAGCTCTCTCCATCCACCTAATTTCTTCTTGGTTGGAGCTTTGTGTCTCCTCTGTGTTTACTGGCATCTCCCTGGGGGTTAAGATAAGTAAGGGAGAAAAGTTAAGTATTTTCAAGAAGAAATTAATCTAAATATTGACTTACCTGATGATTGGGACAATTTCCCTCACAACATAACTAAACAAACACTGGAAAGGATGGCTTTAAATGCTACCGAGATAGCTTCAGCACTGGGGTAGGATGAAGGCCTTTACAATGATGAAAGTTTAAAAGTCAATTTGGAGATGACTATTTGGGAGCAAGTTTGACATAGAAATGAACAAATTAAAAAAAATTCCACAAAATACGCACATATCACCCATTCAAATATGTATGCATTTTTCAGACCTTAATGTCACTCTTGCAAAGTTGCTTATGACCGCCCTGGTTTCGTTGTCAGATGACTTAGTTCCAGTTGAAATCCTCCGCTTAAGCCGTTAAACAAATGAAAAGCAAAATTGTCACTTTGAAATAGAGTCCGCACATAATCACATTTTGAAACGCTGCTCCTCTGGCTAAGAAGAAGTTGTATGCATTATAATATTGAATTTTAAATAATATATTACACAAAATAGCTTCCAATTTGATTTGTGGGATATATTTTCATGAATTATTGAATATCTGATTATTGTAGAAGGCTTTAGTCATTATGCACTGAAACTGTCATTCTCTCAGCTCTGTGATGTACTAGCCTGGTTATCAATATTTAAAGTTACAGTTAGCTCAGTGTGAGGCGACAGAGAGCTGCGAGAAAAGGACTAATCAGCAGTGACTGGGCAGAACTCCTTGGAGGCCCAGTGGTACTAGGAGGGATCTCCATCTAGGCTTCTTTAGGTGCACTGCTTTGTGCATTGACACCCACTCAGCAAACAGTTGTCTGCCATCCTTGGTGGGCTGATTCAACATCATGACAAACTTTTGTTTAAACCAGGTCTTCTGCTTTTTTTCTGGAAACATAACATTTTCATATCCGATTATATTTACTGGAAGCCCAAGTAAATCATGGTAAGAAATAGATTTCTGTTGTTTCACATACTTTGGCAGATACTGTTTGTGTTCCCTGAAGGGAGAGATGTTTGTTTTATTCACTGTTAGTATTTCTCAGAAATCATGAAATTGTCTGGTATGGCATAGGTGCTTGAAAACTGCATGCTTTCTTCTGCTCAATTTTATGGGCTATATTTTCATGAATGAATGAATGAATGAATAAAAGGTTTTTTTTTTACAACTCCTTCCGTTTTTCCCTCCTTCTTCCTTTCTGGCACTCCTCCCTCATTCCCTTCATTCCTTTGGCTCTTCGCTTTTTCCTCTCCTTGTCTTCATCTTCTATTCTTTTTTTTTTTTTTTTTCTTTTTTTTTTTTTTTTTTTTTTTTTTTTTTTTTTGGTTGAAACTGTGTGACCCAAATCGTGGCAATATTCTCATACTCATCTTTGAAGATTGGAATTACAGTCTCGAGTCACCACACTCAGTTTATAGCTAGTAACCTTTACAGAAGATAAAACATGGCTCCTTAGATTATTCAAAATACAAGGTTTCTTATAGAAAATCGCCTGTCTGCGAATCAATTCACTATGAGCAGAGTTCCCCTAATTTAATGAAACAGAAAAATATCAGCAGCCTCAAGATATAGCCTTGAAAAAAGGTAGGCACATTTCCTGCCCTCATGGAGCACATTTTCACTTTTATAGCAAATTGACACAGAAATTATTTAAGGCCTGGGGATATGGCTTGGTTTGCTGCACACGTGTAAGTACCTGAGTTCAGATCGACAAAAACCCAGAGGAAGCTTGACATTGTAGTGCAAACCCCTGTAATCCCAGTGGATATACAGTGAGAAGCAAAGAAGACAAAGGAGAATTTCCTGGAATATGGGCAGCCAGGTAGCACAGTAAACAACAGAGTTCTTCAAATAAGGTGGAAGGTGAGGAATGACACTCAGAGTTGTCCTCTAATAAACCACCTCATGGTTGCAAGGCATGCATTGGCCTGCAAATACACACACACACACACACACACACACACACACACACACACACACACACGCACACATGCACATAACCCATTTTTTTTATTCCTACAGTAAATAAGGAAAGCAAGGGAAATGAAAGAAGTATTAAAACATTCTTGAGAAGTGTATCTCCTTGTGGGAAAGCTGTGTTGGGGGGGATATCAAAGATGCTACTTCCAAAGTGACCCAGATAAACCTGAAAGAGGTAAAGAAGAGACTGTCGTTACACAAGGTACCCTAAGAGCATTTCTTTGAACATGTTCCCAACCAGTGAGACTGTTGTGAGCAATAATATATTGTACACTGCTTAAAATTTGTGAAGAGCATATCTTCTGTTCAAGTATTCTTACAATAAAATCACACAGACAGTAGGAAAATAAAGAAAAAAATTGAGTACTCTTGTGGCATAGGAAGAGCCTGAAATAGCCCATTGCACAAGGAGAGAGGCAAAGCTGCTTCTCCTCACTTCCCTGGCCTGTGTTGATGGCAGTATCCTATCTCATGCTCAATGGATCTGCCTCTGTGTCCACTGGAAAGCAAGCAGTGAAAGAAATGCAAAGATTTCCCTGTGTGGAATTAATTTGATAAGGCATTTAGGGTATTTGAGCCTCTCTCTCTATTTCTCCCTCCCTATTTTCCTTTTTCATGCCCACATGCACAGATAAATACAGCCGTACACATAATTATTTCAGAGGTAAGGAGCCTTTCTAATATGAATTTCATGCTGATGTCACACTGTATGTTTGCATCTCTGAGTGCCAAAACCTCATGTACCCTAAAGATAATTATCATTCTGGTGTATTTGACCAAAATCACTACATTTCAAGGCATATCTGAAAAGCATCTCATTCTCATTTGTACCAAGTTTTCCTGAGCTAAACAATGTTTCTCATTTGTAAAAAAGAATGTAATTTAAAGTCCTTTTTTTTAAACTCACATGTAGTCTTCAGCAGTACTCAAAACTTAAGAACTTTCTCCACTACTTTGACTGTGTCTGATTTTGTCCTGTGTCTGATTTGAATTCAAGTAAGCTTATTTACAAATCCAGTTATCAATAACACTGCATTCTGGCCTTCTGTGCACATGCAGTATATGCCTCACACATTTCTTTGTATTTTGATAAACGTTCGAGACATGTCCATACTCCAAAGCATCTCTCTTCAGCTCCCTCTTTGTTCCTCTTTCATTTTATCTGTTAAAATCACAATTATTTTTATCATGATTGGATATGAATGATGGTGTTTCTTTGATGTCACTGTGACTAGATCCAGAGTCATCTAGAGGACTGTGGCACACCTCTCTGTCTAACGGGCAGCTTCCCCAGAGGATTGACTGAGGGTTAATGACATAGCATGAATATTGTGGAAGAGGGAGCAGAAAGCATGTAGGTTGAGGAAGGTTTCTGAGGAAGGCGATCTTCTGGACAAAATATAGCAATTACATTAATGTACTCATAGCAGCTGAAGGTTCCTGCACAAAACTGATCGCTCCAACATTATCTCATGGATGGGGTGGGGTTTACAAGATGCTATTCCTCCCAAAGTAGCTCTTCACCCATTCTTCAGTGTATAGCCACAGGTAAATGACCTATAACCCCATAAATAATCCCCAATTCATGCTCATGCAAGCAACCCTAATTAACTTCAGTAGGTCATAGAGAGAAAAGAAAAGAAAAACACATGAAAGAATGAAGGGAATTATTTTGAAAGAAGAGGGTTTTAGAAGGTGTGGGAAGCCATACGAGGATAATGTGTGCAAATGTGATCAAAATACATTCTATACACACATAAAACTCTCTAAAATATGAATACACTGCCATGAGGATTTGGTGCACTATCCCCTAGGCTGTGGGTCTGAGCTTAATAAAAAGGGAAAAAAAAAGAAAGCCAGGAGCAATGTGGTCATTCTCCCTTCATTGTTTCCTGGCCTGCTATGGTGTGAAGTGTTCCTTGCTATCACAGCATCCATTTCATCAGGAATGAAGCCTCTGAAACAGAGGCCAAAAATAAACACATCCTCCTAAACACATTTAGTGAGGCGTTTGGTCAAAGCTCTTCAAAAGTAACTAAATCAACATGATCCATTTTTCTACTTTTAGATTTTCCCAAATGTGCCTTAAAGTTCCACAACTTTGTTAACTTGGGGTTTGATACTTGTTCTATTTATTTATGTAGCTTTACTATTTTGTCTTATATTCAATACTATTAGTGAAAATTGATATTTCATTTTACTTTAAGATACCCAGCTGACTGGGGATGGGGAAGGGGGGAAAGGGGGAATTGGGGATAACAACTCATGGTTGGCCCACTAAACAATATAACTCATTATGAACAATAAAGAAAAAAAAGAATAGCAAAGCTAAACTAGGTGTGGTGGCACACACCTTTAATCCCAGAGAGAGATAGATAGATAGATAATAGATAGGTAGATAGATAGATAGATAGATAGATAGATAGATAGATGGAAAAAAAGAATTCCTTATTCTTATGAGGTTTTTATATGTGTTTTATTGTTTGTATCTCCTTCATGAGAGAGTTTGTCTTGAATCTCTGGTGGTCCTTAGCTCTCTAAGTTTCAATGAAGTATTAAAGAGCTTGTCTTTCCTGTTTATTTACTAGAGTTCTTGTGACACGGATGGTGTCATGGCATAAGGAGATTGGTGTCAACTTTCCTGATGTCTAAATTGGATTAGTTTTCTTTCATAGTCCTTCCCTCTCCACTTACAGTGTGCCTCAGTTGAAATAAAGGGGCTGAGGTCTTATTGTTTGTTTTGTGC
The DNA here is from genome assembly GCA_004024765.1 of Zapus hudsonius. Lineage (NCBI taxonomy): Eukaryota > Metazoa > Chordata > Mammalia > Rodentia > Dipodidae > Zapus > Zapus hudsonius. The sequence continues at coordinate 21,285 of PVHP010002068.1, forward strand.
AATTCAGATCACTCATGCAATACTTGTTTTCACCTCTGTACCCTGAGATTATAGTCAGTCACCTACCCAACTCCTGAAGAAATTATCTTCATGGTGCTCTCATTTAGACTTTGGCATATTGGTCCTTTAAGATAAAAATTTAATGAAAGGCTTTATGTCATTTCTATCATAGTTAATAAAAGCTCTATTTTTTCAAATTCTATGGATTATCTGCTTAATTATACAAATATAAAGTATTTAAAAATAAAACCTATTTTTGATGATTGTAAATTTTTAAGAAATATTACTTTGGGACTTGGTATATGACTCAGTAGTTAAAGTACTTGTCTGCAAAGCCTAAGGACCCAGGTTCAATTCCCCAGTACTCATGGAAAGCAAGATGCACAAGATGGCATATGCATCTGAAGAGAGAGAGAACCTGTCTGGCTTATGTGGGTACTGGGGAATTGGACCGGGGTCCTTAGGCACTGGAAGCAAGTGCTTTAACCACTGAACCATCTCTCCAGCCCTTTTAAAAAATACTTTATTTAGTTGTTTGAGAGAGAGAGAGAGAGAGAGAGAGAGAGAGAGAGAGAGAGAGAGAGAGAGAGAATAGCCTCCAGCCACTGCAAATGAACTCCAGACACATGCACCCTCTTGTGCATCTGGCTTTATATGGGCACTGGGGAATCAAACTCTGGTCCTTCTCTATTGCAGGCAAACACCTTAACTGCTAAGCCATCTCTTCAGCCCGAGTTTTTCTTTTATGTATCATGAAGTTCTCCTAGGATATTCAAAACCATGTGACAATCACCAAGTGACCCTGTTATACTGTACAAGAGCCGAAATTAGTTAATGTGCCAATTTACTATCACATTGAATAGAGAAGGGTAATCATTTTACATTTATTTTTCCATTTGTGACAAGGGCGCAACAAAAGTAACCTCTTTATTTTTGCCCCAATATGTGTTTATCACCATAGACCATCACTCTCTTTGTGGAAGAACATCTCCACAGTTGATCCAGGGAATTCCCTCAGGACTGTCCTGGGTCACATCTATGTTGTGGATATCCTACTACATAAAACTTCAGAATTACATGTATAATATAATGTGTTTATAGCTTTGTGCAAGTTTGCCAACAATTTTTCTATTTGTTCAATATATTTTCCCAATTATTTTGTTTTTATTTTGTGAGAGCATATACTTTTGTCTTTTGTTAGAATGTAGGTGACTTTTTTTGAATTAGAAAAGTTCCAGATGAAAAAAAGATTTACTGAATATTTTATTCAAAGCAATCATACTCATAACCTCTTTGGGTGAAAGTAGGATAATTTTAAAATTATTATAACCATATGTCAACAATCATCATTTTTATAGAGCTAAAATACTTTTCGTTTATTTCAGTACCTCTGGGGTTATAGATTTTGTGCTTTCTATGTTATAGAATGATTTGTAGACTAAATGTTGCATTATCTTAAAATCATTCAGAAAGATCTTGCTAATTAGCATGATGTGTCATTATATAAACCATTTTAACAATGTGACTATTAAAATTTTTATTCTTTTACCTTTCCTACGTTTGCACAGTTAATTGACATAACTCAGAAACATACACTTATTTTTGTTTTAGAAAATTGCTACTTTTATTGGAATTAAAATAAACATGTCTACATATTGTATTTTTGTAAAAAAATAATATTTACTGCATATTTCATTATATCAATTATGTTTATATCTTTGCAAATTCATGTTTATTGAATAGGCAAATACTAATGATCAAATAAGTAGCACACTGACATAATAAGCTATGAAAAGAGAAACAAGAAAGTGTACATCATTCTAGTAGTGCTTGCTGAAAGGCAGCTAATAGATAAAATCACACAGAATTTTCTTCCTAAATAATGACTTTGGTACTGGGAATTTGCTCAGTGGATGAAGATCTTGCTGCTCAAGCATAAATACTCAAGTTGGAGCCCCAGACCTCATGTAAAAGCTGGAAGCTGTGGGGGGTGTCTGAAATCCTGGCACGATGAGGAACAGGAGACTTTCTGTGGGGGTCTGAAGAGCTAACCCAGGAGATTCAGCAGCGAAAAACAAGGGGAGAGAAGGAGAAGCCCTTAAACAAGGTGGAAGGTAAGGAGTCTACAACTGAAAGTTGTTGCCTGACCTCCATATGTGTTCCATGACATTCATATTCTCACATGAATACATATACACATGCATCATATGCCCATACCGAAAATAAAGTAAAATACTTTAACATGATGAATATAACACATGGCATATATATTTCAACATAACATGTTGAACATGGCAGATACATATACATGTTTGTATATATAAATGCTATTTCTTAAAATAAATTGGAAAAATAGAAGATAATTATAGAAAAATTTCAGACAGGAATCTGTCAGTATTTGCCAGATAAAAATGACTGCATTCACTGTCTATCAAAACATAGATCCAGAGTCTACAGAGAAAGCAGAACTAAATCATATCCCTATCTTGCCTGCCAAGGCTCCAGGAACATTTTGGAAGAGGAGGCAGAAAGATTGTAAAAGTTTCAGGGTGGGTGGGGATAGCCCAAGACACCCTCTTTTCCTGATCCCTGTAGAGACAGATTGTGAACTCTTGGCCCCCACACGAATACCAATAACCCCACCCAAGAAGACCCTCCCCAGAATTGTGGTTGGGAAGAGGGGTACAAGCATCATATTGAAAAAAGCAATTCATAATAGTTTATATTTTTTCTCATAACTATTAACTGCATATGAATACATGAGTATTCCATCTATCAGTGTCTATAATACTAAAAATGGAGATGGTAAAATATAGTAAACTTCTATCAATTACTCTGCAGTGACTACTAGAATATTATGTACTAATTAAACAGGATTCCTACATTGGTTTATATATAAATGAATCATTAAAACAACCAATAATCGGGAATGTTAGGTTGTCCACATTTCCTAAGTATGCAGTCATACATAGATAAGTGAATGTCCATACAACTAATGACTTAAGAGGAGATGGTGTATTCTCTCTAGGGAAACATGGATGATGGATGAATGATGTAAGTCTATGTTGAAGAAACACTGCAGGTTGTATCATTTTTCTTTCATATTTATAGATAAAAAATGTCCTGCTTAGGAAATGAGAAAGAAAGAAAGCAAAGGGAAAGAAGAAAAGTAAAAAGAAATCACCCTTCATGTAACAGAGAACCACTCGAAAACCAAATGTTATTTGTACTATGCCAATGCAGAAATTCCACAAATATTATAATTTTACAAATAAAACATCATGTCTATTAAAATTATTATCAGTTTATATAAAGAGAGCTATTCATACATATTATATGTACATGTGTATTAGAAATTATACTATCTTATGTCAGTACATATGATATACATAACACATGCATATGTGAAAAATATTGCTAATATCAATAAAATCTGTATTTCTAAAATCAGAAGGAATGAAGTGGATCATGGTAACAAGAATGAAGACAGCAAACAGTGTTAGCTATGGTTTTGAAATAATCATTATTTACCAGCCACCGTCCTAAGTGTTACCTATCCACTTGCTCATTTCATATTGATAGTATCCTTGGGTTGTATGTCCCATTTAATTGATGTACGTTGAAAGGAGATCAGGGCAGGGTACATTGCCCAAGGACACAAAGTAGTTATTAGTTGAGTTATGATATGCTTCCAAGAATACTAGAATAATAACAATTACCATTTGGAAAACATACTTAAAAAATCTGTTCATAATTGCAATAAAAATGAAATATTGACTCATAAATTGAATAAGCAATATGTAGTCATAAATAAAACTATAAAATCATATTAGAGAGAATTTAAAAGATTTGATTAAATGGATGGATAGTTAACATTACTAAAAGGGAAGAAAAATATTGAGAAATTATCTGTTAACCTTGAATTTTTTAAAGTTTAATTTAATTCATATTAAAATCTAAACCATTTTTCTCTGAAATTCAATTAAATGATTTTATATTCATTTAGAAATGTAAGTAGGTAAGAGGTCTGATATTTAATGAAAGAAAAATCAATGAGAATAATTCCACTCTTAGCAGATAAAAATAATAACATTTTACAAGTGTAAACATATGAAAATAAAATTAATTGGAAATATGGTATCTCATAGGTTATTTATCAGTTGACATCCTTTTGTTTGACTGTTTCTATAACCACTTGTGACTAGCTTGAATACTGAAAAATAACTGATTATTTCACTGTGATGGTCAAGTTTTGTTGTCAACTTGACTACTTTAGTAACTCTTGTGTGGGTGGATGTTCACTGGAAGGCAGCCTCTCAGTAGGGGGCAGGATGTAAAGAAGATCAAAGAAGCTAGAAGTAAACATCCTTTCCTGTGTGGGCAGTGTAGAAAGGAAATTGCAGAGACTCAGTCATTCTGGTCAGAGTTTTTGTTTAGGACAGCTTTCTAGTTGCTGCTCAGAAAGAACCCAAACAAAAGTGTCTTGTGGAGGAATGGGTTTATGTGTTCTCCAGGGGAGACTCCATCCTGGCAGGGAAATCGATGGCATGAGCACAGGGGTGGACATCACCTCTGCCACAGCACTGGAAATGGCAGCAGGAAGGTGTGCCAAATACTGGTAAGGGGAAACTAGTTTATAACCCCATAATCCTGCCCCCAACAACACAGCTCTAGCGAGGCTGTAATTCCCTAACTGCCATCAGCTGAGGATTGATTACCCAGAATACATTCATTTGTTTGTGGGGGACACCTGTATCAAACCATGACACTCAGGAAGCCATTAAGTCAGGGAAAGGGTTATAAAACTCGACTCTAAGCCTATATAAAGGGAAAGAAATTATCTCCTTGGCCCTCCTGCCTGTTTGCTTTTCTGGTGTGTGTGGTGTTGGTGATGAGTTTTTCTCACTGCTTGGACCTGTGAAAGAGGACCAGCCTCTTTCACTTTTATGGAACTTCCCCTGGATCTGTAACTTGAATAAATCGTTTCCTCCCATAAACTGTGCCTGGTTTGGAGATTCATCCCAGTGGTGTGTGGCTGACTGTGACATTCACATATTTGAAAACTCAGTAACGGATGAGGTCAGGGAAGGTGTGGTCAAGGATATAATCTCCATTTCTTTTCAATTCTCTTTATTCTTCCTTTGTAATATCATCTCCTATTTAAGCCAGTCTCCCTCATGGTTGCAAAATTGTTGTCATTATCAATTAAGGCTCCCTGTTGTGTTAATAAACCATAAAGGTGCCAAACAGCTCTAGTTAGAACCAACATTATGGCTAGGGAATGCTACACATTTGCACCTGATTGGAATTTAGATCAATCCGTCCCTTTCTGTGTTGTTGTATCATAAGACGGAATAGCTTCCCCAGTAATGGAATGGAGAGATGAAAAGGCATTGGACAAGCAAGGAGGAAACATTTTTAATTTTCTTTCTTTTTTTACATTTTTATTGGCTTAAAATTATCTATAAACACAACAATATGCTCAGTGTCATAGGTTATTAGATAAAGCCTTTGAATCCATGATGACATTCCCTCATATGCATTAGTTATTCTCCCCCCCATGACTCTTGCACTCTTTCTGCCCCTTCTTCCACAAATTTCCCTGAGTCATAGTGGGTGAGTTTAAATTTTGCATAGTTATTAGGTTTTTAAGAGTCTCTAAATTTGTGTTTTGGACAGTTTTGGGTGTCCCTCTCCATTGTCCTTCCCTAGGTTACCTGCCTTGCTGTGGGAATAGATGTTTTGCTCATCATCCCAATTCCTTAGAGGTTGTGTTTGGGCTCTACATGGATCCTCTCCTGCTTGGGTGTCCCCCATCAAATCAGGTCCCTTTGGTGTTCAGTTGTCCCCAGTTCTCGTTGCCTTCTGAAAAAAATACAAACATAGTCTCCAGCGGAGAGTGAGATTATTATTGGTCAATTGAGACAAAGATTTCTAGGTTGGTGAGTGTTTGCAGGGTGTAGCCTTTCTGAGGACCTATGGATAGTGAGGACTTCCTCACATAGATGGGGTTCTTGGTCCCCATTCAAGGTTGCCTTGGGTCCCCGTACCAGTTAAGGATTCCCTGCCTCTGAGCAGATCTCGTAGCCAATTAGCCAGCTGTTGATTACCCACCTAGGTTGGGAACCACTATTTTTTTTTTTTTAGGCAGAGTCTTCCTCTAGCCCATGTTGACCCGAAATTCACTATGTTGTCTTAGGCTGGCCTCAAACTCACATCCATTCTCCTACCTCTTCCTCCTGAATACTGGGGTTAAATAAGTGCTCCGCCACTCAAAGCCTGGGAAACAAGTTTTAAATATATTTATCTCTTCTGCTGTCTAATCTGTCAACAAATCACATATTTGTTGGGAGTGTCTTTGAGGAAGTTTTTAAATTAGGTTTGTTGATTTGAGAGGATTCACCCAAATTGGGCTGCCAAATCTCATGGTCTGGGGTCAAGGTTGGTATATAAAAGCAGAAAAACAGCTGAGCTTTACCAGCTGCCTCAAGCTCCTACTGCCTTGTTTTCCTGTCATGAAGGATTAAATTAGAAACTATGAAATGAAGCAAACCCTTCCTTCCTTAAATTGCTTCTGTTGAGGTTCTTTTTTTATTCCACTAACAGGAAAACAACTAATGTATGTATCAATATAAGTGCATATATAAATATGTATGTAACCATATACATGATTATGATTAATTTAAAATGGATGCATGTGAAAGGCAATTATAAAGTTATATCTGAGTTTAAAAACTATTTTATGCATACATAAAATTTAAAGTGGTTATCTATTTAGCCTCTAAATCCATATAATCACTGGTATATTACTCAAGTGTAAGCTGTGTTATTAAGCAAATATGGAAACATTGATCAAGTGGACTGAAAAGATGGCCTGAAGCTATATTTTAATTCATGAGCTAATAACAATGGGCAACTTATCCAAGATCTTATTGGCAAGCAGTAAACAAATCATTTTTAATTGTCATAAACAATAGGTGGTAGATTTATCAGATTGTGTACCTTTCAAATCTAGAGCCATTATTATTCTCATTTTATAAGTAGAGAAATGAAATGTTAGAGAGTTTAAATAACTTATCTGCAATTCCATGGGATGTATGTATATGGGAATTTTAGCCTATATTTCTGTTTCTTTAGTTATAAGTGTTTTATGCGATGTCATTGTTACTTTGTATTTTACTTGTTAAATACATTCAATTCTCAATATAAATAATTTGGGATAAATGACACTAAAAAATTTTTATGTGATTAGATAATAGAAAACAACACACACTATCTCACTACTTGGCAATGAGATTTCTCTTTGGAAGGAACTATCACTGAGAAAATAACAAAATATTTGAAAAAGATCCAATTAATTTTTGTATTATATGAAGGCATTGAAAGATGGAGGGATTATAGCTATTGATGAATATAAAATGGTATTTCTTTTTTTTCCAAATTGTCAAATTAAGTAGGGGATGTAGATGAGGACTAGTGAGTATTTTTTGAGAAAATATGGTAAAATGGAAGGTAAACAAGCTAAATTTTATACTTAGGTTGGGAGACTATATTAGTTACATGGTAGCCATATTTTTGAAGTTTGTCCATATTGCTAACATATGAAAGCAATGCTGATTCTTTCAACCCTTGAAACCTTTAGAAATAGTGTCCATATTTAGAAACGGTTTATACAAGTCTATATAGTTATAAGGTAAAAGATAGAAGAAAATCTCTCATTTTATCATCATGGTGCAAAGAAGATAAGGTCCTAGAAATAAGAATTCAAGGCTGGGATGCTCAAAGAAAAAAATTGCTTATAAAATATACAGAACATAATTTATATCAAATATATGGAATTTGGAAATTGAGGCTCTGGGCAATTCTCATTGTTTGAAGATCGGATAGGTCCCCTACTGTTCTGATTACCCACATTTTAATGATGAACAAATGAAGAAAATATGCTAGCATTTCTTAAAAATATTCTCCACCTACTTTTTATTTTCTATCCAAAGTTATACACTTGGGCTAGAGAGATGGCTCAGCGGTTAAGGCAATTGCCTCTAGGGCCCAAGGCCCCAGGTTCAATTCCCTAGGACCCACATAAGCCAGACCCACAAGGTGGTGGCCCTGGTTCTCGCTCTCTCTCTTTCTCTCTCTCTCCCTATCTCCCCCTGTCTCTCTCACTGCTTGAAAATGAATAAATAAAATATTTTAAAAATATGTAAAATAAGTTATACACTTGCATCCATAGGTTGTAGCAAACTCTAGGGATGTTAAACGTAAGTGTAGTGCTTCTCTTCATGGAGTTTATATTGTACTGGGAGGTTTAAGATTAAACATTAAGTAACAAATCCCATGATGATTATTTTATTGATATTTGTGATATGTGATCAAAAAAATCAAAGATCAAAGAGACCATAAATTTCCTGGTATCCAGCCATCCTGTCATGGGGACAACTTTTTAAGGAGACTGCTGCATGGTAATTGAGAGGGTGATGGACAGGTGGTCTAGAGGGAGGCCCACATGAGAGAAAGAGGTGGATGAAGAATGCAAAAAGATGAATGAGAGCATTTTAACTTCTTTAGAGGCCATATTGTACATACCCTGCAAAGACCATCAGTAGTTTAATTGAAAGAGCTTTGAAGCCCAATAAAAATCATATTTGTCTGGAGCAGGAGAAAAAAGTGTCTATTGACATAATTGGTATATTGGTTTACTACGAACATGGATGTGCTATCTGGACTTTAGTCTTTTAGTCTGGATCACAAGCAACTCCTACATTGTATCACTAGGTGGCCTTTAGCAAATAGGAACATTTTTTTTATTTGGATCGAATGAATTAAGAGTCAAATTAAACAGAGGACCCTCAGAAAGAGAAAGAATGGAGGAACTAGCACCATTGGGGCAAAACATGGAACTTTTTCAGGAAATAAAACTATTTCAGATGTGTGGATATCACCAGTCATCACAGGAGATCTTGAGGACAAGCCTAAGGCCAAACCAAGTAGAAGGAACTGGCAGGAAAGAGTAGACAGGCAGGGAGCCTTCATCTTTGTTCATTGTCTCTCTCCTCTCCTCCCTGAAACCTGTCTGGTGCTGACTCTGCACATTTTCTCTCATTGTTCTCACTGCCAATTATAGCTGAGTTGGGAAGTTGCACACAGACAATTGGGAGGCTTAATGACTCAGAAAAGTCAAGCATGAGCTAGGCTGGATTGGATCTGGAAAAACATTACAGTTGGGCTGAATAAAGGGTTTTATTTTTTCCATTAACATCTTTCTCCTATTCATCTTTATTCAAGTTCTTCTTTAATATAATAATCAGATGCTATTCAGAATTAAAATATGTATACATGTTATTTAAAACAGATATAGCCCTCAATTAGAGGGATATGGATGGACCAGACTAATATGCCTTGTAGAATGTGGAGAAAACTTAATGCTTAGACCATACATTCTGGTTTGTGAATCCCAGGATAAGAATTGGTAGGGAAGCTTGGAGGGAGAGAGAGGATATAAGCATTCTGAGATTCAGAGGAGTGATGTTTTCTTCTTCTCAAGAAAGGAATTACAGCCGGGCGTGGTGGCACATGCCTTTAATCCCAGCACTCGTGAGGCAGAGGTAGGAGGATTGCCATGAGTTCAAGGCCACCCTGAGACTACAGAGTGAATTCCAGGTCAGCCTGGACTAGAGTGAGACCCCACCTCGAAAAAAAGAGAAAGGAACTACAGACAATAGTTAGAGAATGTTTGTAAAACATGCAAATTCTGGTGCACCAGACACACAGAAAAAGAAATTTTATTGAATATTGTTTCAAGAAATGTGTTTTTTTTTTCATAAATTTCCCAGTGCATGCTTATTTACATATATGTTTGTTGACCAATAAACTGTGGTATTTTTCCAAATAAACTTGTTACAGGAAAAACTACTGTAGTGGTTTGATACACATGTCCACCATTAACTTAATGTGTTCTGAACTAGTAAGCTCCAGGTTCAGTGAGACACACTGTCTCATAAAAATGTGAAGAACAATTGAAGAAATACTCAATATTGGCCTCTGGCCCCCATGAACACTTGTGCATACATATAAATGTGCCTCCTCACATATGTGCATATACACACTTATGAATCCAAATATACATACAAGATTGTACCGTATGTGCAAACTTTCCCAGTAAATAAATATCCGATTAACAAAAATATGTAGCAATATCTGTCTAGAAACTTATAAAGATCCTTAATGATTGAATTTAGGGTCTTAAGTTAAAACATTAAGGCTTTCCCTGCATGATATGGCGTCATTTTGGATCTGTGGCTCCTTTTCATCATTTACTTTTCTGGGTGATGTCACCCCCACATCCACCCACCTGAATTTTATCATTTCTTCTATGTAGTTCTTTCTCTGGGTGGTTTAAGGTCTAGGCTGTGTCTATGTTCTGAATTCCTCTTGTAGAACTAACATTTTATTTATATTTGCTTGCTTATTTCTCATTGTCTGCTCCTCCAACAAGGTTTCAAGTACATTATTGCATTCTTCAGCATATATTCAGTACTAAGCAAAAAGAAAGTGCTCAATTAATGACATGTCACCTATCAAGTGTCTCATCTTGCTAAACTTCAATTTACTTAAACTTCAAATGGAATTATTAACCCCTATCTCAAAGGACTTTGATGAGTGGTAAAGAAAATATATGTAAGATGTCTCGCACATTTTCCAGCCCATATGGACACTCAACAGATGATCATTCTGTGATCCCATGAATATAGATACAAACATTGTGGATTCAGATTTATTCCTGAGCTCAGCTCCGGTGAACTTTATATTGGCTACTTATCACAAGCTAGAAGTGAAGGAAGTTTTGGAAGAACTGAATTCTTAGTAGCAGCAAGTCTTGCTTAAAGTGCTCACTGATGCTGGCTGTTTTGAATGGCAGTCTTCCAGCTGGAGAAGGTAAAATGCATGATTCCTGATGGTTAAAAATACCCTGACACTGATTAATTGTTGGCTGCTGACAGGCGGAGGGGTGTGTATGCCACTTTACACCCTGACCCTGCACTCAAAACAAAATAACACACCAATTGATTTCATCTCCCTCCTGTTAGCACTTCTGTAGATGTTGTGATTGTATTAATGAGCATTTTTATAACACTTTAGAATTCAGAAAGCACTTTCAGATGTATTCTATCATCTGAGCCTCACAAGCCTTCAAAAGTTGGAGTGAGACTCATGTAAGCTAATAAATGGGTGTGTATTCATATAAACCCTTCTGTAATAGCAGAGAACAACCAAAATTTCCCATTTAATATCCTCATTTTATATGTGTAGAAGAATTTTGGAAATTTAAGTTTAATTGCCCAAGGACACTCAACTAGTAAAGGTTAAAATAAGCCCCAAATTAAAAAAAAAAAGACAAAGGATTTCTGAGCCAGTGAGTCTGGCCAATCCAAGCTTCTGTTACAGGTATTCCATGGTCTAGGTAACTTAAAGAACAAATCTTCATTTCCCACAGTTCTAGCACCTGGAGAATCCAAGAACAAGCTGAAGAAATATCAAGGTGTTTGGTGAAGGCCTGGTTCCTCATTTGCAGAAACAAACAAACAACAACAAAAAAAAACAATAAAGAAGAAAGTGAGCTTTCTGTGTCATTAATTGTTAGAGCATTAGTGATATTTAGAAGAAGTCCTCATAACCTAATTACCTCCTAAATGTCCTGTTATAGTCAGCTACACTCTGCTGGGATGAACCTCCAAACCAAGCACAGTTATGGGAGGAGGGATTTATTGAAGTTACAGATCCAGGGAAAGTTTTATAATGGTGAAATAGGCTGGCCCCCTTTCACATGTCCAAGCAGAGCGGTTCCAACACCACACATACCCCCCCCACACACAGAGCAAACAGGTGGTGGGGGTGTAGTGAGACATTTCCTTCTCCTTTCTATAGCTTCAGGGCAGAGTCTTGCAAGCCTTTTCCAGACTTGTTGACTTCCTGAGTCTCTGGAATTTCCTTCCTGCACTGCCCTCCCTGGAGAAATGTGTGTTTTTAGCTCCCCTGAATCTCCTTACATCCTGCCCCCTACTGAGAGGGCTGCTTTCTTATGAACAACCTCAGATACCCACCCAAGGTTACTAGCAGAATCAAGTTGACCACAAACTTAAGCATCACAGGTCAAATTTGGGGGAGACATAAACATTAAGTCCACAGTGTCAGTAAGTACCAAGTTTTATGTGCTGCAGAATGAAGGAATGTGTGGTTTTTTGTCTAGGCTTCCACCAGGAGGATGCCACAGCTTTCCAGAGATTCTATTACAAAATATTACAACTGGATAGCTTAAACAATAAAAAAATGTTTTCATACAAGACAGGGTCCTTTTAGAGCCTCTTTTTTTGGTTTGCAGAGGACTCTTAGCTGTTTGTTCTCTTTTTATGGTATTTTTTTTTACCTTGCTAGATATCATTTAGATATACACATTTCTCTTAAATATACATGAGTAACACTGTTAAGGCCTATCTTTGAAGTTCCATTTAAAGTTAGTAATTACTTTATTGGCCTTATTTCCAAATAACCTGACATTTGAAGATTCTTGGATAAGTAAACATGTGCATGGGTATCACTGTTCTTAACTCCTTGCATACAAAAGAAGGGCATTAAGAAGTTTGGGGGGAGGAGAACTAATAGTGAGATGTCTTTAGGAAGAGGATATCCAACTGACTGGGGATGGGGAGGGGGGCAATGAGGAATTGGGGATAACAACTCATTGTTGGCCCACTAAACAATGTAACTCATTATGAGCAATAAAAAAAAGAAAAGTTCTTTTAGGATTATGAAGCTCACTTACCTTTAGATCAAACCTCTGAAGACAGGTGTGGGTAAGGGAAACCTCCTTCTAGGGTCCTAAGAGAGTAGGATTATTTAAGCTCTCCCAGAGAACTTCATATGTGTTCTGTCTGGTTGATAGACACTGTGGCTTGAATAGGACTCCTGATAACCACGGTAACTGGAGAGTAAACCTGGGTTACCCCATGCCACTCTCAGGGGAAAAAAAAAGAGCGATAGTGAGTCTGATACACATGTCAGAAATGATAAAGGAAAGGGAACATGAGAGTGATTTGTAAGAATCAGAGAGAAGAACCATAAGCTATGAATGTTTTAGATCCTGTTTGAAGGGATACCTAGAGGAGCAGAAGAATCAGCCTTGGGCTGGAAATGAAGACCCAGTGGTCAAGAAATAGTCTCAATATCCAGAAAGGAGAAATAGCTCATGTATTCCAACTTATGAATAGAACATTTTATATATATATTCATACACTAGAATGATTTTTCAACTATAAAAAGAAATTAAGTACTGATATAGTCCATAATACAAACAGCCTTGAAATATTGTGCCAAGTGAAAGAAGCTGTCGGGAAAGGCCGTGAAACATGTGACCCCATTTATAAGAAGCAGCCAGAATAAATTTCTTTATAGAGATGCAAAGTAGAGTAGTCATTGTTAGGGGCTGAATGCAGTAGAAAATGGGAGGGAGTGCTTTATAGGCAAAGAGTTAGCTTTTAAAAAATATGACTCTACTAAGCATTAGCTGGATGGTATTGAATAAGTTATTGAGTATCTACAAGTGTCTGTTTTTCTCTGAAATAAGACAATGGCCATGTGGTGTAGTGGTACATGAGCCAGCAACCATGCAATTTCCTTGAAGCTTGCTGGGAATTCAAAATCTCCTCAGAACGAATTCTAGCCTGTTCACCAGAATCCACATTTCAGAAGGTACAATATCTCAGGAGCTTTATAAGCATATTAAGATCGGAGACACACAGGAACACATGCCATAATATATATCTAATTTTTAGCACAGTGCCTTGCGTATTTCAAAAAGCTCAAAGAAAGATTCTTAATGCATCTAACAAATATACAGTAATCACCAAGTAGAGACCAAAAACAACTCTTAGCATTGGAATTACTTTTATAAATAAAATTATCAAGGACCATAAACTTGGCATTTATATGGAGGATTTATTCTAGTGGAGGAGATAGAAAACCAACAAGTAGGAAAATATATAGTTATTCATGTACATTATGTTATTAGTAGTAGAGCCATTTATGTCATTACTGGTTTAATTCATTTAAATATGCATACACTAAACTTCCACTCATGACCTCTTACAGGAATGTGTAGAGAAAGTAAAGTATCCAGATACATTTCTCTTATAATAGACCTCTTTTCAGAGTAAACTTGCTGATTTTGAACATCAGCAGTAAGCAGTGATTTGGAGCCAGAAACAATGAAAAGTGTCTGCAATGTTTTATAAGCAATGTAACTAGAAGGACACATCTGGAGTCCCTACTCAAAGAACCAGAGGGTAACATTCCTGATCTCAGTGTGTGTGTTTTGCTACTGGATACATTTGTTATCAGCCTCACAATATGTAGACTCCTCAAAGTATGTAGGACGTGAGCAAGTGTTATGGTTTGAATGTAAAATATCCCCTGTAACACAGGTACCTTCTCACTACTGAAACAATATGCTCAACTGGAAATAGTTCATGGAAAGAAGAGGATTATTTTGCTTTATAGGTTTGAGCACAAGCTTCATCATGTTGGGAAAAGCATGGCAGAGCAGAGAGATGGCTCACATCATCATATATCTGCATAGTAAGAAAACAATAATGAGCTTGCCTTAAAAACCCAGAGGGCTAGACAAATAAATCTCCAAATCTCCCCAAATATTCAAGGCACTTGAGTCTTGGTGGGGTGGTGGTGGGGGAAATTTGACATTTAGTTCATCACATCACCTTTGCCTTATGGCACAGTTTTAGAATTTTGTGGAACTTGTAGCAGATAAAGCTTTGCTGGACAAACTGGGCCACTGGGAGGGCTGGCCTGGAAGTTTTATAGCCTGGACCCAGTTCCGCTTTAGATCCCTTTCCTTAAGGTTAATGATTGTCCAGGAGAATGGTTGGTTTACATATCTTGGTCATGTTACTAAACTTGTCTGATGATTGGAGACTTTCCAGTTCATCCAAAGTCATTGCATGGCTGGTAGTTTACTAAAAAGCAACTATGTGCAAATGCAGTTATGAGCATGCATATACTGTAAAATTAAAAACATGCTTTAGATTAGTGTGGGAGGGGTGAACTAATATTACAATTGTTTCAAGAGAACAATTGGGGCTTGTGACATGGAGATGGCTCATTGTTTAAAGGTACTTGCTTGCAAAGCCTGCAGGCCTGGGTTCAATTTTCCAGCTACTCACGTAAAGCAAGAAGGGCAATTGTTTGCAGTGGCAAAAGACACTGGCAGGCAGGCATGCATGTACTTATACACAGAGATAAATAAAATATATATACAACTATTATTTTTAAAAATTAAAGAATGTTTCCCTGCAGTACCTGTTCTTGGTATGAGTGCTTTATCCATTTTCTGATTCTGCATCAACAGCCTCTGGCATCTTTATTCCTTTTCTGATCATGTAGCATGGAGCTTGCTGTATTCATAACCCAGTATCAGATCTTAGAGAATATGGATATCATTGTCATTTAACCCCTGTTTTTTTTTAATCTGGTATCATGAGAAATATTTTTGATCTAGCCATTATTAAGCAATTTACTGGAAATACCATTACTATATGTCAAGTGACCCAAAGAAGCTCTATTATGTACTATACTAACTTCACTCCCAAGACGTAGGATGTCTTCTTTATACATCAGCCTGGGAATAATTTAGGAAATCATTACTCAAAAAAAAATGTTGTGACCTGTAGTTCTGAGAGGAATACTTTTGGGGGAAGGGTTAGGTCACATCTCACACCTTTCAAGAGATATCATTAGGTAACAGATTCAAAGGAATGTAGGTTCAATCTTCGGTCCCTTCACATATTATAATCAGACCATAAACCTGGCTCCTCTCTCACTATTGGAGCAGTGCATGGTTGAACCAATCATTAAATGCCTTACTTAACATATTGATTTCATTTCTCCTGGAGTTTTACACTGGAAAAGTAAATAAAATAAAACTATTCTAACTTGTTGCTGTGCATGCTTACAGCCAACCCTTGATCAATGAAATTCTAGATGTTGTAATAATTTTAAAAACTAATAATGATTATAACTGCAGATGACCAAGTTGTAACATGTTGTATTATCTAAGGTCTCTAAAGTCAAACACAAAGCTGGGATGAGTTGTGTGATAAAATAAAAATAATAACAACAACAACAGCAAAATTAACTTTGGATAAGAGATTTTTGTTGGCCAAATGCATCCCTGCCTATCACATTTAGTTTCTTACATTCCTGGAAGGATTCATTATTGTCATTTTGGGGCTCAGAAAGTTCAAGCAGCTTGTTTATTATTTCTGTGTATTGTGCAGCTAGTGTGAAAACCAAGCAATATTTCTGGGACATGTCATGTCAACTGTTAAGTCTAAAGAAGGAAGATCAGACTAAAGCACTCATTTTCTCTGAAAATATGCTAAGCCTTTTAAAATGTGATTTATGGCTTGAAATTTCAGGCAAGTTTTCTCAGATGCATGGCTACATATATTTTAAAAATTGTGCAAAAGATTGCACTATATTGCCCTGTGTTGCTACATTCAGATGGAAAAATAATACTTAATGTATTTAAAATAACTCTCCCATCTATTTACAAACAATGTCATAAGTAATCACTGGATTCCACTCTTTGTGGGGGTTTTTTTGGTGCCATTTCTATTTGCTGTTTGTAAAGAATTTTGTGTGTTTACTGCCCTTCCTTCAATGCAGTTGAATTATTCCAAAAATACCCTGTTCCATCCTGTAGGGAGGCCTCAGTCCTCCTGGCACACATAGGAATTGTCCTGCAGTTTCTTTCCCACTCCCTGTTCCATCACCTTTGTGATTTGATAGAAGCTAAAATGAGTCTTGCCAGGCATCTGGTGTGCCTTCTCTGTGCTGGGCATTTCCTATCAGTGAAAGGCAGACAGTGGGAGCGAGGCCTTCCTCCCTAATTGAAGCTCTGTCCTCAGCATCTAACCATCATCTTCTGCAACACTTTTCTCACAATGCTCCAGTCTATTACAATAGAGTGCCACCTGAGAGTCTGAATGGGGAGCTCATTAGCTGTGTGAGCCTGCATAAATCCAAGGAGAGTTTATGTGTAATCCCAACAATTTGCTTTTGTTTGTTCTTTGTGCTGTTCTCTCTTTGGCTGAAGCTGATTACACTGGAATCATTAACTCCAGCAGAATGGAAATACCCCATTGGGGAATCATCCCACCCAGCCTCCAGGGAGATGAAACACAATAGTTTCTCTGTCTCCAATGACTCTCTCTGCTTCTAATTAATGAGAGTTCAGTGCTGCTTTTAGAGGCTCCTCCTACTTCACTACAACTCAGCTCCTCCAGGGGGAATTGAACTCCTTACAGCCCTCTTCACGGATTCCGAAACTCTTCTAACTTTCTGCTTTCCAGATAAATGCTATTCATCCAACTTTAAGGGTTATCAAGAGAAAGCCCAAGGTACTGAAAAAGGTCAGAAAATGATACCCCGAAGAGAAGGTCTCAGAAGCAAAGAATCTCTCTGACCTTCGTCCTTCCTACAGTCTTTCGTCTCTCTCTCTCTCCCAAGTAAAGCTGTAGAAACTAGATTGTTTCTTCATTAAGAGGAGGAATTAAAATAAGAACCTTCTTGTCCCCAAAGCCAGCCATGAAACCTAAAATCATAACTCTCATTTCCCCCCTCCTTTCTATATAAGATCTGGACTTTAGAAAAGAAATTCTCACCTACTTTGTTTGATTATACAATGAAACAAAGAGCTGGTACTTTGAAAAAATAAACAGGATTGACAAACACCTGGCCAATCTAACCAAATGGAAAAAAGAGAAGTCCCAAATCAATAAAAAGAAAAAGAGTTTTTAATACTTCATGATCCTTTTTGCTAGCAGAGCTTACCCTGGAACAGAAAAAAATAATGTCCATATAAACTGATTGTTACTTTAGTTTTCTGTTGGTTTGAGCATTTGGTTTCTCTTGGTATATTAATTATGTATAGAAGAATATAGAACCCATGCCTGGAAATCTTTTTGTCAATGACTCACTTGATGACCTTGAGCCCAGGGAATGTCATTGACATCTACATCTACTTCCTTCCTCATGATCTTGCACAATTTATAGACAAAAAAACACAATAGCTGATGACCAAAATTTGTCCAAAGGGACAACCCAGTGTATCATTATTATATGTATTTTCTCTTTGTAGCTAAACACTCATCTAAACACTAAGTCAAGATACATTTACCTTGTGAGACAGCTAGAATACATATACTCATGTGTGCCTCCAATGCATAGCAGCTGGGGTAATTTGACAACAGTGGAATTTTTAATGTGCTAATATCATTTGGCTTTCTCAACAAATGAAATTTAAAATGAAAACAGTTTGGCAATCTGTATTGGGCCCATCTAGCAACCGTCCCATGCTGGTTCTACTGCAGTTTGATAATTTACAGACTCATTGGGCTGAAAGGGACTTGGCTAGTTTATTTAATTCAGTGAGTCCTAAACCTGGCTTCACATCAATATCTAATGGGGATCTTTAAAAATATTGACTCCTGGGCACAAACCTCGGTGATCAGCACGTGAGAAGCTTCACAACAGGGACTTGGAAGATTGAAACTTCACAAACCTTTTTGATGATCAGTGAAATTTGGAAATCATTAATCTTTCACATCTTTAGCTGAGGCTTTGAGACAAGTTCTGTTCACACATGTGTGTGGTATTTTCATTCACCCATTTACTCATATTGGTTAAAAATAATAATCCTACAGTCAATCCTAAAATCTCTCCTCTAGTTTTCAGACTTCTCATTGGTGAGTGTCCAGGATTCAATGTGATCAATTTTAAAGACAAGAAGTTCATCAAAGCTTGGATGCTTCAAGGAGCTCACAGTCAACAAAATTTCTTCTTCAGTAAATCCTTCCCAGCCAGTTCACCCTTCCTCCACCTCATTCTATTTGAACTACTTTTAAATTCTGCCAATTCCTCGTGCATTTTTGTGTTTCCCAGAAAGTATTTTTATACAACTTTGTTCATGACCATGCCTCTTAACCCCATCACTCTTACTTTTTTTTCTATTTCAAATGTCATAGATTCAAAGAAACATTTGAGACCTGAGACCGCAAAGTTTCCCACTTAAACCCGATCAAATGTTTTGAATTTGATGAAGAACAGCTAGGTCTTTTCCCATGTTCTGTGTCCCTGTAGCACGCTCTCCTTCTGGCATTTCCCCCCACATCAAGCCCCATTCTACCTTACTTCCTAGTTTCAAACCTCTCTCCCACTTTCCTGCTTTGTAAAATAAAGACTTTCTTTTGCCTCAGACTTTTTTTTCTGTCTTGCCCTGGATATTCTTCCAAGAGACCTTAACTCAGTCTAAAGTTTTCTCTTGACTTTCACCTTTGAAAAGACATCTTCCCTGATCATTTTACCTTTTATTTTCTCTACACCATATTCTTCTTCCATTCATACCCAGTATATTTCATGTGCAGCAATAAATGAGACAACATTCATTAATTAACCTGTTGCCTGTGGTCTACCACCCAAATCAAGCATGTGCTGTCCATGGGGAAAACCCTGACTGGCATTAGACACTTTATCAGGAAGCTATGCAGTCACTGGAAGAGTCAATTAGTAATGTGAGTGTCCTCAAAGGTCCAGCTCTGCTGAAATCAAGACTACTTCTTGTGCATTTAGCAAACCATAAGAAATGCTAGTAGTAAATGTGACTGATTTAAAAGCTACACTTGTACTTACCCATAGTGGCCATGTCTACCACTATGCTGCTGACAAAACTGAGATTTTCTTTTTTGTTAAAATAGCTTTATTAACATATGATTCATGTTCTACAAATTTTATCCATGTAAAGTGTACAATTCAGTGGTAGCTGTATGCTCATGGAACAGTGCAACCATCACCACAATCAATTTCACTACACATTCTTCACCATAGGAATAAAGCCATTCCTATTTCTTTATCCAACATTAAGCTACATCATTTTCATAATTACCCAAGAAAAGATTTTTTAAAAAGAAAGAAATTCAGTAAGACTCTTACATTATTTTT
Organism: Zapus hudsonius; assembly: GCA_004024765.1. Lineage (NCBI taxonomy): Eukaryota > Metazoa > Chordata > Mammalia > Rodentia > Dipodidae > Zapus > Zapus hudsonius. The sequence continues at coordinate 41,355 of PVHP010002068.1, forward strand.
ATGAACTAATTATTAGTAAATGACACTTTGAACCTTGATAATGAAAATCACTGTAGTATCGGAATAAACAATGGAAGGAAAGTGTATCATCATTCCATTATTTGTACACAGCCTACATATATTCTCATCAATCACTAAGCCAGGCAGTGTTTAGAAAGTTTTTAACCTTTTCATATTGATGTTTATATGATTCTAAACTTGAAGAATGACACCGTGGAAATAGCATTGAAGGAAACTGTGAATTGGAGTAATTATTTCATTCTCTTCTATGAACTTAGAAATGTCATGTCACATATCTGAGCCTAAGTTTTCTTTGCAATAAAATAAAAGTAAAATGTAACCCATAGAATTATTGTGACATTCAACATCCAAACAGAATATCATTTATGGGTATGTTTTATAAGTAATATAACTTTATTTAAACTTTAAAGGGATATTCACACTTGAACAGAATCTACTATTCTTTCATTTGAAAAGCATGACTGGACACCTAGTATGTGCAATCTTTGTGCAAAACACAATACACATTGAAAAATGTTACAGATATGTGTGTGTGTATCTATGAAGTGCATCAGTGGTAGAGCACATGCCTAGCATGTACAAGGTCCTAGGTTCAACCCCCAACACCTAAAAGATTAAAAAACAAACAAAAGCATAATGCAACCTTCATGTTTTCATGATGCTTTCAGTCTAAGTAAGAGAAAATATTAAATATTCACAAATCTATTATTACTCTTGAGAAGGAAAATAATCCCAAAAGGAATATTATGAGAGGTTTTTAAATATTTATATTAATTCATTTATCAATAAACAAAAGCATAGTTTTGAACATCTGTGTGGTCCTAGGAATAAAGGTTTTCATATACTACAATTATTTATTCGTTTGAGAGAGAGGGAGGTGGAGAGAGAATGGGAACACTAGGGCATCCTGCTGCTGCCAACTCCAGACCCATGTACCATATGGTGCATGTGACTTTATGTGGATACTGGGGAATCAGACCCAGGCTACCAGGCTTTGCAAGCAAGTGCCTTCTACTGCTGAGCTATCTCTATAACACAGGATAAAATTTCATTATATTATTATGTCAACATATAACTATTAAATGACTCATTCTCTAAAGAGATAAAGAGATATGATAGATATCTCAAAACTAGAAAGAAAAAGAAAATAGAATTCTTTTCAAGTCCAGATTAAAATATTAAGTAGAAGACTAGAAAGAAGATGCTTGCATAATTTTCAAATTCAATAATTTGATTAAGCTTAGAATGCAATCCTTGTTAATTTCTACTCAATTTTTATGTTTTTATCAGGAGTTCACATATCTGAAGGATTCCATATTCATGTTTTTCTCATTTCTTTTATATTACAGTAGTATTGTTCACTTTTCAAATAACTACAATCTTTGAATTTATTTCTGTGTTCTGGTATTTTCTTTTTCCATTTTTAGCGATATTTGCTCTTAGGGATCATTTGGTCAGTAATAATTCAATATGTAGGTCATGAAAGTGATTGAAAATTTACTATATGATACTTAAAAAATAACAAACAGGCCTACACCTAATCAAAAGATAATTAATGGATGGAGAAATTATTCATAGTACACAAAACAGAAGAACTAAATACTTTATTAATATGCAAAGAGCTCTTGAAAATCAATAAGAGAAAGATAAATGACCTCATAGGAAGACAGGAAAAGACTTTGAGGAGGCTTGCTGCTAATAAACATGAAAAAGAGCAAAATCTTACATGTAACTAAGAAAAAGCAATTAAAGTTTTAATGAGAGGCTATTTGTCACTTGTCAGAATAGATCAGAATTTGAGAATACTGCATAGTTGAAGTGGTTGAAAAAAACCTGATCTTACATTACTTTGTATGGGATTATAAATTTGAGATAAAATACTTCCAAAGAGATCATAAAAACTTACAATAAAGTGCACCTTATATTTCATTTGTTTTTGGACTGTGTATGTATAGATTGTGTGATGTGATGTGTCTGCAGTGTTTGCATATGTGGATTCGGATGTACACACCTTGTGTGTACACTTGTAGAGCCCTGGGGGAGAATACAGTGTGCTTCTTTCTTTTCAGTAATTCTCCTGTTTCCTTGAGGTAAGTCTCTTACTTAACATGGAGTTTAGTGTTTATCACTTTTTACTCAGAAAACACTAGAGATTCTCTTGTCTCTAACCTTTAGAGGACTGTGGTTATGGACTGGCCATGGCCAGTTTTTTTTCACGGGTGCTGAGGAATTGAACTCTGGTGGTCTCAGGACCACAGCAGCCCTCATGCTTGAGCAAATGTGCTTAACAACTGACCTACCTTCCCTGACTCAACATAACCTTGTAAAGAGTAATTTTACTTCTTATGTATAAAATACATATATACTCATATTCTTGATGAAAATATTTTGCAGTTGTGTGGTGGTCAACAGATAATTGGTTAATAACATTGCTCAATTATAAGTGTTTTGTTACATAAGAAAGTGTCCAATAAAAGGAATACCCTCATTATTCTTCAGGTCATATCCAGGGAAAAATACAAGCACTAGGACATTCCAGACCAAAATTAAATTTTTAATCACTGAAGGCTTTTGTAGGTAACAAGCTGATTTCTGTGAACAGATTTACTTCCTTGAGTTCCCAATGTACAGCTTTGAGTCACTGCAAGCAGATCTTGCTTCTGTGGAGATGTTTCTTCAGTCAACACCAAAGAGACAGAAGGAAAGAAGCTGAGGCATTAATGCCCAGTCTATTCTTTCTATGATGACCAATCTTATAAACTTCTTTTCTGTTGCCCAATCTAATAAAGCCTCTCAGTCAAGAAGCTAAGAGGGTTGAGGAGATGGTTCAGTGGGTAAAGGGCTTGTCATGCATACATGAGGACCCAAGTTCAGATCCCCAGCAACTACATAAAATACTGGGCATGGTGGTGTGTGTTCTTAATCTCAAGGCTGGGGAGGCAGAGACATGTAATTCCTGAGGCTCCCTGGCTAGCTGGTCTAGATGAGTTGGTCAGCTTTATTAGCTTTATTGGGAGATCTTATCTCAAAAACAAAAACAGATAGTGAAGGACAACCATACCTGATGCCAAACTCTTATGTCATATATATATATATATATATATATATATATATATATATATATATATATATATATATATATATATGTATGTATGTATTCACAGGTGCAACAACACACAATTTTGCACCCACACACATACATACAAACACACTTATGCATTCATGTATACACAAATACACATGCACACATATGTATGTCCACACACATATGGATACACATGCATGCACACAGACAAAAGAAGCTATGACCTAAATGAAAGTAGAAAAAGGCTAATCCTTTTCTTTCTCCATCAGTGGGAGTCACAGTTTATCCTCTGCCCCAAATCACAGTCACATAAAATATGTTCAAAGTAGAAAGCACTTTGAGAAATGTTGTGGAATACAAATGTAGAGCAGGGGCAATAAGTGATCCCATTTAGTGATGTTAGTTCACAAATCATACTTAAGAAGCTCAAAATTCTTGTGAAAAAATAAGCCCATTTTTACAAACTGATGACATTTGTGGACGGGAACCAGATCAACTCTGGAGTGACTCACTGCTCATTTTGTATCTTGGGATGGTTTGGAATCATTTTTAAATATTTTATTTATTCATTTTCAAGCAGAGATACCGAGAGAGAGAGAGAGAGAGAGAGAGAGAGAGAGAGAGAGAGAGAGAGAGAGAGAGAGAGAGAGAGAATGCACCAGGACCACCACCTTGTGGGTCTGGCTTATGTGGGTCCTGGGGAATTGAACCCAGAGCCTTAGGCACTGGAGGCAAGTGCCTTAACCGCTGAGCCAACTCTCCAGCCCTGGAATCATTTTTAGTATGTTCATAAGGTATTTTAGAAATGATGATATCAATAAAGCCTAATTTCAAAAATTTGCCTCTCTGAGATGGTTGTTAAACAATTTAAAACAAAGAGAAGTTTATATATGGCTCACTTGCTCTAAATTTACTTTTTTAGCTTTCTATCCAACTATCACCCATACATGAAACCTGAATATGTCCAAATATTTATATTCGCAAATTAAAACTACGTGGTCAGTGAATCAAGCACTCCCTTCAATTCTGATTGTCAATAAACTGCCTGACTATGAAATCACATGCCTATGCCACTGTTGAGCAAGAAAATTGATGGACCATTTCTCAAAGATGACATTGTTGTATCTCTCTATAAGAGTAAAAACTAAAATCAATTTAGTAGTTTACTCTGGGGTGGAGAGGTGGACCATCATTTTATTTTAAAGCTGCCATCGTGAGTGTGAATAGTTACCTTTTTAGGATGTTCATTAGAATAATGTTTTTAGTAAAAAAAAATAAAGGACATTATTAATTCTGTGTTTAATGCTAGAAAATTGGTTATGTAAAGCATGAAATATCACTATAATGGAAAATTAGTTGTTAGAATGATGAAGAAAAATGCACAGTGATATAACTATAGACTCATAACATGTCTTTAAAATGGAAAATATATTGTTAAAATTGTATGTAAAATGTTTATTGATTGTTGCAGTCCGCTGTCTAGTTGCTGCACAGAAAGAACCCAAGCAAACGTGGCTTGTGAAGGAATGGGTTTATTAGGCTTATGGACTCAAGGGGAGACTCCATTCTGGAGGGGAAATGATGGCATGAGCAGAGGGGTGGACATCACCTCTGCCACAGCACTGCAAACAATGGCAGGAAGGTGTGTGGCAAGGGAAAGCTGGTTTATAATCCCCATAAGCCTGCCCCCAACAACACAGCTCCAGGGAGGTTGTAAAATCCAAACTGCCATCAGCTGAGGATCTAACTATCAGAACACATTCATCTGTTTGTGGGGGACACCTGGATCAAACCATGACACTGTGTCAGTAAAATCTAGCAAAAACTATAGAATACCCATTGCAGCATCAATAGCATTTACCTTTGTATGAGATAATAACCTACTTTTCCCTTATTTTGCTTCTGTACATAGATATTTTCTCAAATTTCCTTAACAAAAATGACACTCTAGCACTTATGTAAATTAAGCATTTAAATGTACAAATATGCAGGAGAAAATATTACTAATTCAACCTAAGGAGTTATATATTACAAAGTCTGCATTTTTCTCTACTGTCATTGTTTCTTACATGCTCTTGGACTGGCTGTTCTTTTGTTTACTCCATGGTATCGTATGGTGTGGTGGGTATGGTATGGTATTTCATGGTATGGTATGGTCTGCATAGCATGATTTTTCTTGCATTAGAAACTGCTCTATGAGGTATATTTCCTGACGGCAGGGTCCATGCCTTATCTATCTGGCAAAGCTTTATTGCTCCCAGAAGCAAGACAAGAAAACTCTGCACACTTCAATTATTGACCTAAATGGAATTACCTTGTAATTAGATACACGGTGATAAGTTGTGTTAGTTACTTCCTCATTGCTGTGAGCAAATAACTAATAAGAAGACACCCAAGGAAGAAAGGCTTTGGTTTTTGTTGAAATTCATCATGGCGGACCCAGGAGCATGAGGCAGTCCATATTCAGACCACAGTGAAGACACAGAGAATGACAAATGCTTGTGCCCAGCCAACTCTCTTCTTTTTATGAAGTCTAGGACACCATATAGTCATTAGAATGATGAAGAAAAATGCACAGTGATATAACTAGAGACTCATGACTTCTTTTTTTTTATTATTCATGACATGTCATGACAGGTCATGGAACGGTGCCATCCACAGTTAAGGACAGTCTTCCCACCACAAGTAACCTAATCATGGTAATCCCACAGAGATGTATCTACAGATTTGTTTCCATGGTTATTTTTAATACTTTCAAATTGACAACCAGAGATTCACTATCAGTTTTGTATTGGGTTTGCCCAAAACAGGGAATTACAAATGTATTCAGTACATCACTATGAACACATGCCATGTCAAAGGACTAAAATATCCCATTTAAAATATTACCTTGAAGAATTAGGTAGTGTCTGAACTGAATCCCTTGAAGGGATGTGTGTAAAGGTGAGACTTTCCAATTTCAAGAGCAAGAATACATTCCCAACAGGATCTCTGCATATTGTTCTTAGGCAATGTGCAAACAGTAAACTTCGGACGTCTGAATATGGAACTGCGGGTACTAACAGGTAATCACAGCACTCAGAAGATGAAGAAAAGTGGTCCATGACTTCTAAGCCAACCTTATCTGTGCAGTCAGTTATTGGTCTGTCTTAGCAATAGAATGAGAGCTTGTAATAAAAAATGTATATAGGTTTGTAAGAAAGTGTTCTGGACCAGGGAAATTGCGAAGTGGTTAAAGGCATTGGGTTGCAAGCCTGCCAAACTGAATTTAATCCTCCTCAGCACACAAGTAAAGCTAGATACAAATTGGCACACATGTCTACAACCTCAAAATTCTTACTGTGATGGAATCCAGAGCCAGGAAAATCAGAAGAGGCAGGAAGGAGTTCAATGTAAAGGATACAGGGGAGGAGAAGCAAGAAAGAGAGAGTGATGAGGTTATAGCATGATAAAAATATATTTTACACACATATAGCAATGACAATTAAAAAGTTACTTTTAAAAAGAAGGCAGAAAGAGAAGAGAGACACTCAGAGAGGTTGTCCTTGACCTCCCTGTGAGTTCTTTGGCATGTGTGCACCTACATATGCATACACACACGCACACACATACACACACACATCAAACACATAGAGACATACATGCACACGCCTACATATAAATAAATAATAAAATAAATAAAAAGAGTGTTCACCATGGATAAAGACCTGAGAACTATATCAATCCAAACCTTATATGTGTCTGTAGTTATTGATAAATGATAATCAATGAAGAGCCTGTCAATGCAGCAACTGCTCTCCTTCTTGTCTTTGAAGGAATAATAGTCACAAGATAATCTTTGGCAAGTTTGTATCTCACTAGGACTTGTTAAATTTCTCTCTCCCTCTCCTTCTACCTCCTGAAAACTTAAGTGCTGATATTTTATGTTCTGGCTTGTAAATGAAGCCTGTTATTATCATTGAGATAGTGTTTTTATGGCATAAATAATGAGCTCAAACAGGGGAAGCGGTGTTGGGTGGAATTACTGCCCGAACTGAGATGGAAATAATCAATATGTCCTCACTTACAAATCTCATCTGCATGTCAACTCCATCCTGCTGGCTGTCTCTCTACAGATTCATTTCACAGGAGGCCCAATAAAACATGCGGGTGGCATTGATCTGTTTTATTCATAGCTTGAGATAGAAATGCATCATTTGAAATTAATAGAAGGGCTTGTGTTTATAGCCCAACACAGAATGAGTAGAATGCAAGGCAAGCCATTAAGACAGGCCTCATCCACCCAGTGGATAGAATAGCCCTGAAGATAGGATGTCAGGGAAACACCTTTGAAATCCTCTGTGATGATGTCATAGCTTTTATAACTCATCACACTTTAGGATTTTGCCACCAGAATGCTACAAATACTCAATAAAATATTTCCTAATATTAGCCCAAGATGATATGGTTCATTTCCAGATTCCTTTCTCATATTCAAAATGCTCCCTTTCCCACTTGAATCCAGAACATTATACTTTTAATACTGTTTCATTAAAATGAGGATGAAAGTTCAAAATCATCTGTATTACTCTTGTTCATTCTCAGTGCATATGTCCTGTCCCCAAATGAAAGCAAAAGTATTTAGAAAGATTTTCTAGGCCGAGGAGACGGCTCTGTGGTTTAAAGTGTTTTTTTGTGCAATCGTGATGAATAGAGTTTGGATGCCCACAACCCATGCAAAACTGAACAGAAGTTGTACATAAATCCTCAAACATACACACACACACACACAGACACACAGACACACAGGCGCGCGCTTGCGCGCCGCGGCGACCTAAGACAATGGAAGCCAATTAGCAAAGTAAGGAAAATGCAAAAGATCACAGGCCAGAAAACAACAAAGACCCCATCTCAATATCATAGAAGGTAGAAACCAATGCCTCAAGGTTGTTTGCACACCTAACTCAACTAGTTGATTTTGCAGCTTGCAGAACCCCCTTATTTAAAAAAATATATTTTTTAAAATTTTATCTTTATTGCCCAAAATTAGATACATTGATTGAGTAAATATTGTGCTTAAATTCCGATTTTCCTCCCTCCCCCCCCCCCTCAAAACACTCAGTATCCTCCTCGGTGGGCACACTGGATCAATCCATGTGGCAAGGGGTTATGGATAGCACAGGAGGCAACAAGGTTGCCCTCCCCTTTTATGAATTGTAGCTGAGGGGGTAATGTCTCTGGGTAATCCTTCCCACCATGGCTCTTACAATCTTTCTGCCCCTTTTCCATTCAGTTCCCTGAGTCATGGAGGTTGAGTTTTAAGTCTGTTTCATTGTTGAAGTTGTTGATTTCTGTCTTGCTGACTTATCCTAGGATGACTGAGTGGCTGTGATTATAGGTCTCTTTCTTGCCCCACCACTGCCTCAACTGTTTTATTTGAGGCATACCCAATAGGCCTGGGGTGGTTCATCTCTTGCCTGTGATTCATCGGTAAAACCCCCTTCTTGTTCACATTGTTGGTGAACATTACCTACCGGCAGCTTACGTACCACTTTGCAGCACTATAAGGGTTAACCAACCCGGAGCTGGCATCCTTTTCATTTCCAAACTGGACTTTCATTATTCTGTGCTCATAGCCTGTGGTATCTTCAGCAAAAAGTGTCTTACCTTTTAGCTCTGGTGGGTAACTCAGTGGTTTGGCAATACCCTTCATAGTTTGGGGGGAAATCATGGGTCTTCCTGGTAAACAGCTCTCTGGGGGAATAATCCAGGTCTATAACTGGTATTATTCAGTCAGAGCCCATGGTTTTAGGGATAAGTTTTTTCCACGCCATTCAGGGACTCCAAATGAATCAAGGATCTCAATATAAGACCTGAAATTCTAAAACAACTAGAAGAAAAAATGGAGAAAACACTCCAAGATGTAGGCATAGGAAAGGACTTTCTACATAAGACCCCACTAGCTCAGAGAGTCAGGCAAACACTCAACCATTGGGAACTTATGAAATTTAAAAGCTATTGTACAACCAAACATACCATCAAGTGTCAATAGACAACATACAAAATTGGACAAAATCTTTACCATGTAAATATCTGACAGAAGTTTAATAATTGAGAATATACAAAGAAATCAACAAAATCTAAGCAATAAAAAAAATCAAGCAAACCACTCAAAAAATTTGGGCAGAGATCTGAACAGAGAGTTATAAAAAGAAGAAATACAAATGGCCAAGAAACACCTAAAATTGTTCATCTTTGCTAAAAAAGAAAAAAAAACAAATAAAAATGATGTTGAGACTCTGTCTTATGCCAGTCAGAATGGCTATTGTGGTGGTTTGATTCAAGTGTCCCTCATAAACTTAATGTGTTCCGAATGCTTGACCCCTAGAAGATGGCAATTTTGGAATTGGACCCTTGTTGGAGTTGTGCTATTAGGGCAGGCTTATGGGGTAAAAGCTGGCTTGCTCTTGCCAGTTATTGGCACACCTTTCTGCCACTGTTTGCAGTGCTTTGTTGGAGGTTATGCCCAACCTCTACTCATGCCTTCATTTTCCCAGCCATCATGGAGCTTTCTCTCATGTCTGCAAGCCAAAATAAAGCCATTTCCCTACAAGCTTCTTTTGTTACCCCTCCCTCCCCCCACCCCCGCACAGTGCAGCAATGAGAAGCGGACTACAAATCAAATGATAACAAATGTTGGCTTGGATGTGGGGAAAGAGGAACCCTCATCCACTGCTGGTGGGACTGCAAAATTGTACAGCCACTGGAGAAATCAGTATTCAGACTCCTCAAAAGTCTGAAAATAGATCTACCATTTGCTCCACCTATACCACTCCTGGGCATATACCCTAAGGATCCTACTCTACAACAGAAAGACTTGCTTAGCCATGTTTCTTGCTGCTCTATTCACAATAGCCAGGAATTATAAACAGGCTCAGGCAGACAAACACTTCATGTTCTCTTTCATATACAGTTTCTAACATGGAACAGCTCGTTTTGTTTGAAGCAATTCAGCATCATTATTACAGGCTAGGAACTAGAATGAGACCAGGAGAGTGGAAACAGAGAGGGGTGACAGGAGATACTTGACAGGGAGTGGGAAGGGTCATGGTGGGTATGGAGCAAGGGAGGGAATGGGTAATTGCATAAATCTGATGACAGCATCTGTCAGTACCATAGAAACCTTACTCCTGGTCAGCTAACTTATATATATATATATATATATATATATATATATATATATATATAACTATTAAAAAACGAGGACTGGTTGATCATACCTTAAATTTTATGGTGAATACATCAACATATATTTATTGCAGAGAGATCCTGTCTACCCTTTTCTCAGTAACACAGGGATGCTTACTGGCTGTAATCTCAGTAACAGGGAGCTACTAAAACTCTGGCACCTAGAATTATGAAAAGCACTTGATAGTTATTAAATAAATACATATGAACACATTTGCTATAAGTTGAACCTTAAATGTCCATGTTTTAAAAGGTTGATCTATAGATTTGATCTCCAGTGAGACGTGGTATAGAATTTCAGTAGTAGTGCTACTGGGAGGTGTTCCAGCCAAGAGGTGGGCCATATCCTTGAAGAAGAGAGACCTCAAGACTCTCTCTTCTCCACTCCTTCTTACTCTGTCTATGAAGTAAATAGCTCTGCTTCCCTTTGCACTCCCATCTAAAATGTGTTATCTCATCATAGGCCAAAAGCAAATGTGACTGCTCCATCATGGACTGGAACCTCCCTGGGTATGAGGAAAATTAAAATTTCCTCATGATAGGTGGATTATTTCAAATCAGGTAACTGTTGCACTTAGGGAAATCTGAATAAGACAATACAGTGGGTCACACATGTTTTAAAGTTTCTTCTAAGTTATAACAACAGCTAATTTTAGTCCAAGATTCTCTGTCTGGTAAGCCTCACTGGAAATTTGGGGTCACATCTTTGTTTTCTGGAGCAGATACATGAGATGATTTATCACAGGTGAGAAGGCCAAGGGACAAAGACCTGAGATGACTACTGTCAGCCTTTCTTCCAGACACTTTGCCTTCTGAAGGCTCTCCGGCTGCTCTAAGACCTCTGAATTCTAGTTCACATGACAGAATTTGAATATGGAGAGCAAATCATAAAGAAGGAAAACCTCATACCTAATGTTTATAATAGTGTCTTTTTAAATTTAAGAGTGGGAAAAACATGACCTGAAAAGACTGATAATAACTGAAGGAAATCTATTATTTATTTATTTATTATATTTTATTTATTTATTTTATTTTATTTTTTATTGTCCATAATGAGTTACATTGTTTAGTGGGCCAACAATGAGTTGTTATCCCCAATTCCTCATTGCCCCCCTTCCCCATCCCAAGTCAGCTGGATATCCTCCTCAGTGGGCCATCTGTATCAGTCTCTGTGGTAGGGGACCTTTTGCTAGCCTGGGCCAACCTCAAGTTCACTCTGTAGTCCATGCTGGCTTCAAAGTCACAGTGACCCTGCTACCATAACCTCATGATTACACATGTGAGGCATCATGTTGCTCTCAAGAAAAATATTTTAAAATAAAATTGTCTCCTCAGTTTATTCAGTGTGTTCTTATAAAGCATAATTTTCCTAAAGGCAAATTCACTACTCATGGAGGCATGAATTTCTTTTCTAGACTTTGTATTACTAAATTGGCAAATTCCCTTGCCAGAAATTCAGTTGTACGATAAAATAAATGATAGTAATTGTTTTCAAGAAGGTTGTATGAAAGCAGTCATGGACAGGTAATTGTGAAATCATCACATACTGTGTAAAAGGATAAACATCTTTTTGCCCATTAGGTACTAATATTGGACTCTTAGACCACCTCCATTTCAATTTAGTTACAGTCTTGGGCTAGAACTATAGAATTATGATCTAGGAACAAAGTATAATTGTATTTGTGTGTAGGAAAATTGGGTCAGGTTTTGTATGGAAGAAACTACAAAATTGTCAGAAAATCTGCCAGAAAACAAGATAAGTTGCTTTTATCCAACCCAACAAGAAAGAAGGAGGCCTGTGACACTAAAGAAAGACTTTGAATAAGGCAATTACATCAGTCAGCTATTTATCACTTTGGCAAGATCTGGGTATTGGAATTATATATTTTGGCTTGTGGTTTTAGACATTTTTTTTCTACAGTTACTCTAGGACATAGTGAGGCAAACATCCCAAGAAGCATGGAAAAGAGTACAGCTGTTCACATCTTGGCAGCTGGAAAAGAGAGGGAGGGACCAAGCCCATGGTATCCCTTCAGTGACTCACCCAAGGTGACCTACTTCCTCCAACCAGGCTTGACCTCCTAGTGACCACCACTTCCCAATAATTTCACCAGTTTCAAACTATGTTTGGTGAAAGTTCTTTTGATGTAATTGCTTCTTACCCATAGTCTAGGTATCAAAATTTCACAGGAGTCTTACAAACATTTCATAACCATTCCAGAACAGCAATATTTGAGTGGCTTTTGAAGGAAATGAAACATGACTACCTAAAAAATGGGTAAAGGGGTTCATAACCTGTGACAATGGAAGATACAAAGCATGGAAAGGAACTTACAGTATATATTAAACTAGATATCAGTATATAGTGAATGCCCAGGAGTAACTTAGCACATGTACCAAAATAAAACAAAAAAGAAAGAAAAAGAAAAAGAAAAGTAGGTTTGTATTACTACATTAAAGCCTAATGCAACTAAATGATAAATTCTGGATATTTACTTATGTGTGCTGTGTGAGAGTGACTGTGTGTGTGAGTGTGCCTGTATGTATGTATGCCTGTGTGTGCCAGTGCCTGTGTTTGTGTGTGCATGCCTCCGTGTGTGTGTGTGTGTATGTGTGTGTGTGTGTGTGTGTGTGTGTGTGTGTTTGTGTGTGTGTTTGTATGGGTAAATATGTCATGACATACTTGTGGAGGTCAGAGGACAACTTGGAAATGTCTGTGCTCTACTTACATTGATACAATGTCTCCTGTCTCATCAAAGGAACTTACTGAAAATGAACTTCAGACTGGCTTTGCTGTGAGCTTTGTATTCTACTGGCTATGCATTCCATTGTTTTTGCCATATTGAGATCACAGAAGCATGCGCAACTTTCCATCTGGCTTCATGTCGACCTGGGAAATTGAACCCCGGTTGGCAGGTTTTGCATGCAAGCACTTTTTATTGCTGAGATATCTCCCCAGTCGCTCAAGTTCTAAGTTTTATCCTGTTTCCAAAGTGAACAAATGAGGATTTTTGATCAAGGGTACTTCATGGGAAATTGTGCTGAATAAAAAAAAAATACCTGGTTACAAAAGTAGATTTACAGAGATTATGTGGTCTGTGTCAACCAAGTAGCTAAAAAGTACAACTAGGCAAAACCAGAAAACTGGAAGATCTGAGACAAGTCTGGACATTATAATCAGGGCAGAACTGCAAGAGCACAGCATTGTCAGGACAGCAGAAGGGTTGAGGAAGGAAACTTAAATAGTAACACTCCACAGATTGTCTAATGGATAAGGTCAGGTGAAGAGCATGAGCTGCACAGGTAGATCCAGCCTGTCATTAATTTCATTCTTCCACTTACTTTTCTTGATGATATTAGGCAAGGACAATATCCTCTGTGTTAAATGTGGCCACGATGTCACTCCAACACTGAGCTTTATTTCCTGCTTAACTGAAATAATAAATACAAGCTTGGTTATTTGCATATAATAATAATTCAATGAATAACAGTCAAGTCATTACTTCTTTTCTTTTTGTTTTTATCAAGAAACTTAAATTCCATCTGGTGGTGTGCCAGGAGACACATGAAAGTTATTGCATTTTAGAAATATCAATTTATCTGTATTGTAGGAGTAGGTTTGAGGGATAGGAGACACATAATAATGAGTCCAGGTTTGAAATTGTTGTGATGATCTGGGACCAGAGGAAGAGACATAAAAATAAACATAATAAACTGTTCACTTCAATAATCCAACTGCCTAGAAAAACATGACACAGAATGGATTCTCAAAATATCTGATGAATGAATGAATGATAAACCTTTAAAAATGTCCAGAAGGAAAACTCTAAAATTAGAATATGGGGTTTCTGGAGAGATGGCTCAGCAACTAAAGCTGCTTCGTGTTCAAGCCTGATGACCCACGTTTGAACCCAATCATCCAAGAAAGCCAGAGGAGGTGTGTGCATCACATATCTGTAATCCCAACATGCATGTGACAATGGGAGAAAAAACAAGAAGAATCCCAAAATATGCAAGCCAAATAATCTGGCCTTCCCAGACAGCAAAGAAGAAATGCCCTCTCTCTCAAATAAGGTGGGAAGTGAGAGCCAATATCCAGAAGTCATTGTCTGACCTCCACACATACATGCACCATGACACATGTACTCCATGTGCACATAGACAAACATCCATACACATACATAATAAAACAAAAAATAGAATATGATATACAGCTAACAAAATTGCGTAGTATATATTTCTATGAGTTTCACACATTGAACAAACCTGTGAAACCATCTTTGAAATCTAAGAAACAGAAAATTAAAAAAATACTCCATCCTATCAATCTCTTTTGAGTACACGTGCTTATTTCTAATTTAGAGAAGTCACTGTCTTGACTTGTAGCAGCTGACACGAGAAGTGCCTATTTTGCTTAATTATTTGTCTTTATACTTTATAAAAATAGCGGCATATGAATAGGAATTGATTTGAGTCTACTTTATTTCTCTTGCTCAGTATTATACCTGTGAAACTCTACATCTTAGGTGAAATAATGGATCTTTCATCTTCATGGCTTCAAAGTATATCTTTGAATTCATTTTTTACTAAATTTGATGATAGTACACAGATAGTTTTCTTTTTGGAGCTGTAGTTAATAATGACAAAAAAAGTTCAAGGATATGTGTTACAGTGAATGGATGTGATTTTATGAGCAGATACCTGACTGTTTAGTTACTGGGTCATCCAAGATTCCTACATTCAGTTTGATCAGATACCACCATGACCTAGAGTGGCTGGTGGAATGCATTGTCACACTGGAAGAATCTGAGCATTTTATTTCCACATTCTCACCAACCTCAATATTTCTTGTCTTTATTTTTCCTTAGCCTATCTGCTAATAACAATTGTTTTATTTTACATGATTAATAATAAAATATATGAACTTTTATTGTTTATTGACCAGCTAGATATCTCACTTGTCAAAATCAAATGAATTTTTATGTCCATTCACATTGT
This sequence comes from Zapus hudsonius, assembly GCA_004024765.1. Taxonomy (NCBI): domain Eukaryota; kingdom Metazoa; phylum Chordata; class Mammalia; order Rodentia; family Dipodidae; genus Zapus; species Zapus hudsonius. The sequence continues at coordinate 56,686 of PVHP010002068.1, forward strand.
TGCAGTCAGCTTTCTAGTTGCTGCGCAGAAAGAACCCAAACAAAAGCGGCTTGTAGAGGAATGGGTTTATTTGGCTTACGGACTCGAGGGGAGGCTCCATTCTGGCAGGGAAAACGATGACATGAGCAGAGGGCTGGACATCACCTCTGCCACAGCACCGCAAACAGCGGCAGGAAGGTGTGCCAAACACTGGCAAGGGGAAGCTGGTTTATAACCCCATAAGCCTGCCCTCAACAACACAGCTTCATTGAGGTTGTAAAACCCAAACTGCCATCAGCTGAGGATTGATCTATCAGAACACATTCAATTGTTTGTGGGGGACACCTGTATCAAACCATGACACACATATTGACTGTTCTGTCTCTTTTTCACTTGTAGATGTAATTGTTGTATGTATTGTAGGCTTCACTAGCAATATTCCTGATCCCACATTCACATTGAATTTACACCTTGCCAATGCTATCCTTCGTTGAATAAATATCCTATCATAGTTCATAGTTCTTCATTTTACCTTTTAAGGTTATTTTAGTTTTCTGTTTATAATTTTTAATTGTTTCAAGGTTTAAGAAATATTCTCCTATGATTTCCTCTAAATATCTGTGGTTTCTCATTTATATCATGACGATAATCTAGCTGGAATGTATTTTTATTATTTTATTATCCATAATTAGATACACTTAATAAGGGAATAATGTGTTGATGGCTCCACTTCCCCTATGTCCCTCTTCCCTGTCCCTGGTCAGTTGGATATCCTCCTGTGTGGGCAGTCTGCATCAGTCCATGGGATAGGGGGTTGCACACAGCCTAGGAATCAACCTGATTCCACCACCCCCCCTTTGCAAGTTGTTACTGAGGTGGGCAATATCTCTGTATATTCTCCCCCACCATGACTCTTACAATCTTTCTGCCCCCTCTTCTGATCAGTTCCCTGGGTCTTGGTGGGTGAATCTTGGTGGGTGGGTCTTGGTGGGTGAGCATTAAGGCTGCTTCATTGTTGAGACCTTAGGAGCCTCTGTACTTCTGCTTGAGGTTGTATTTAAAATTGTTGGTGTCTATTTCGCTGGTTCATCCTGGGTTGATCCATTGGCTGTGGTTATAGGTCTCTTGCTTATCCCATCACTGTCTGCAGGGTTCCATGTGGATCTTCCAGGGTAGGTCTGGGGTGGCGCATCTCTTGCCAGGAAGACAGCTGTCAGCCTGTAGCTCAATGGTAGGACTGGAGGAACCACAGCTCTCTCAGTGCCTTCTGAAAGAAACAAACATAATCTCCATCAGAGAGTTAGATCCGTATAGGTTAATTGAGATACACTTTCCTGAGTTGGCTAGATTCTATTGTTGGTAGCTTTTTGTAAATCATTTGTAAAGTGAATTTCTCTTTGGGGTCCTAGGATTTGGTTCCCTGTGTAATTTACCCTGAAATCCCAGTTCCAGACAAAGAATCCCCTTCACTGAGTGGATTTCTTGGCCAAATTGTCAGCTGTTGATTGCCTCCCCCAGGTTTTGGCGCCTCCATTGCACAGGTGCCTTCTTCGTGATTCAATGTCCTCTCCCAGTAGGCAGTGTGTTTAGCCATCCCATGATGGCCAACTGCGTTTCATGTCAGTGGACTCTGTTTATTCTAGCTGTCATTGATCAGTTTCCCCTGGCAGCTTATGCAGTGCCTTCCAGCTCTGCACTAACTACCATCTTGAGGCTGGTTACCATTCTGGACTACGTAGGGTCTCTCGGTGCTAATAGATGGCTTTCTGAGGTTCTTCAGCAACAGGATCGCCTCAGGCCTGGGGTCGGTAATCAAGAACTTTGACAGAATCCTGTTGTGTCTTGGAGACCTCATGGGTCGCTTTGGTCAACATCTCAGTGAAGGCGGGATTCTGTGGCTGGGACCAGGAGCTGCTAGACTGATCGGTTTTTCTTAGACTTAGACACTCTCCCCTTCCATTCTTGGCCCCACTTTCCAGATGATTCCCACTCAATGCTCATTAGTGGACATTGTGCCCAAGAGGATTTCATAGTTTAGAACCAGTTTTGGTTCAACTTCATGTTTAAGACACCCCCCCACACACACACACTTCTTACTTCTCTTTCCCAAATTCTCAATTCTGGCTGGTTTGCTTAGAGTTTACCATTATCCTGGTTAGGAGCCACCTGTGAGGGATAGTATGCGGTGTTTGACTTTCTGTTCTTTTGAGTGTTCGCTTAGTAAGAGATGCTCAAAGTCAGACCATTTTTTCCTAAATTTTGATATGTCATTTTTCTTTTCAGCTGAATAAGATTCCATCATGTAAATATACCACAGTTTCGCTGTCCATTCCTCCATGGATGAGCATTTGGGTTGATTCCAATTCTTGGCTATTATGAATTGACCTGCTATAAATATAGTTGTACAAAATTTTCTGCATCGAGATGTGACATCTTGCGGGTAGATGCCTAATAGAGGGATAGCTGGGTCCATTGGTAGTTCTATGTCCATTCTGACTAGGAGTCTCCACACTGCTTTCCATAGTGGTTGAACGAGTTTGCAATCCCACCAGCAGTGAACGAGGGTTCCTTTTTCCCCCCATCCTCGCCAGCAAGGATTGTTGTTGGTTTTCTTTATGATTGCCATTCTGACAGGGGTAAGATGGTATCTCATTGTGGTTTTGATTTGCATTTCCCTGATGCTTAGGGATGCTGAGCACATTCTCAGGTGAGAAAAGGCCATTTGTGTTTCCTCCTCTGTGAATTCTCTGTTGAGATCAGTGCCCCATTTTGTGAGAGGGCTGTTTGAGATTTTATTATGTGTTTTAAATTTTGTGAATAAGAATTTTTTTTTATTTTTATGAAGATATGCAATTAACCGACTATCCCTCGTTGGCATAATGATATTTCTCCTAATTGTATCAGTTATCTTATTATTATTGAGACAAAATGCCTGAAAAAAAAGATTAAAGGAGGAATGATTTATTTCATCTTAGCGTACAAAATGGCAATCTATCATGTCAGGGAAAGCATGGTGGCAGGAGCTGGTCACATTCATCACACAGTGAGGAAGCAGAGTGATGAAGGCTAGTGTTCAGTCAGCTCTCTCTGAATTTTTATTTTTATTATATATTGACAGGATATACACTATTGCCCCCTCAACCCTATCATATTCGTGGACACTGGCCCATGGAATGTTGCCACACAAAGATAAGGTGGGTCTTCCTTCTTCAGTTGAAGTAATCAGAATAGCCCTTCACAGACAAGCACAGTGGTTAGCCTAGTCTACAAAATCCCTCACAGGTATTTCTAGGTCTTGTCAAGTTGACAATCATTATAATTCATCACCACAACAATGCAAAGTCATCCACACAGTACAACATGTCATAAAGTTCCTAGAATTATATTCTCTTCTCTTGGTTAGCTTATATAAAAATGGTCGGTATTTTACATATTTGAGGAAATCTGAAAATTTGGGAAACTACTAGCTGCTAGGATCCAGTCAATGCCTCTAGGCAAGTCATCAGTTTGCAACAAGCCTAATTTTGGCTTGCAACATAATTATCAACAAATTAGAGCTTCTGTCACTTTACCATCCTTGGAATGAAATCTAATTGAAAGTTCTCTACAAATGGCTGTGATTTCATTTTTTAAGTGTGTAAAAAAGGTATATTCACATTTTTCAGGAACACATAGTTTAGGTTCATTTTCCTCCATACACCGTTATGTGTGATATGATTGTTCCGGTGATTCTTGAAAACCACAGTTCAGAGGACAAAGAGAATAATGGAAAAGGTTCTGATTCTTTCAGATATTAGAGTTTTAATCACAATGCAATCTTGGTTCAGGTTGATGTAACTTACAGTCATTTAAACACTTTGTGTCTCACTTTCCTCAGAGTAAAATGAAGCTAATAAAGAACCAATTTATTATGACATATCACCAGTATAATTAAAGAATCAGTCAGTAATTCCTTAAATAATTATTGTAATTGTAAAAAATGGAAAAGATGCATGAGAGCACATTCAGTTGTTACAAAACCCTTTGCATAAAGATGTTATTCTTATATACTATATCCCTCCTGAATTGTATTTATCCTGGGTCTATAAAGCATTTAACTAAAGGTGACATGTTATTAAAGAGTAGTAAAGAATATGATGAAGAAAAATTGACAACCAACTGCCCTTCATCCTTTAATTTCAGAAGAATTCATGCTCAAGTTTCCAAATGCTTCTCCCAGAATTTGTCATGTACAGACTTACCCTGGCTTCAAGCTGCTCTCCTTTGGTGTATGTACCAAACTTGAACACATAATGAAAATAATCATTTTTTGCTTTGAATATTTTATGACTGGTGATATATTTGTATTTTCTTCCTCAAGTCAAATTTTTGGAATTAGAAAAATAGAATTTTGTAGGTATGTTAATGGGAGGAAGATAGCCCACCTGAAAGTCTACATGGAGATTTTCAGGCTCACTTCTCTCTCCTCTTCTCAACTCAGTGTGAGTCAATAATCAAAGTTTTTTAAAGCATTACCCTTGGCATTTAAATGTGGCACTAACAGTATTCTTTACTCTCTTCTCTCCTTTCATAAAATTTCTTTCTGGAAGAATTAGAGATTGAAAGAGAGTTTCATGACTCATCAATGTCCAAGAATGCTTTCAAGTTGCTAGCAGTGGTGACATATTATAGAAGTCTACTTTGCCAAATCCAGAATTCCATCATTGGCAAAATGATAATACCTGGACTATGTAGTTATCACTACTGTGTGTGTGTGTGTGTGTGTGTGTGTGTGTGTGTGTAGTTCTGTGTGATTAAATCTCTTGTATATGCATGTAACCATGACTACTTTCAAGGTAACTCTACTGATCATCCATTACAAAGACACTGCTTTATGCTGTCCTTGCATTTATCTGTCATACTAGGTTGTGGTGGCCCTGTTTTGCCTAAAGGCCCTGCTAAACTTAATATATATGGTAGGGTATGAAAATTTAGCAGAATATTGATAGTACTTTCTACATTCTCTGGTATTCTTTGTATCTATGCATGTGGCATTTCAAAAATGCTCCATAAAGTCCTGGAAAATTGGGATGGATTTGTTGCTTTCATATGTTTTATTTCAATTATGTTGCCTGCTTTTGGGGAAGCAAGTTGAACTCCCACCAAAAGTCACCTTAAACTCAGAGTAAATAAGTTGAATTTCAATTGTCCCAATTGATTATTTCAAAGATTCATTTTGAGCATTGTGGGAAGTTTAACTAAAATGCACTCTCTTAGCAGCCAGTTATTATTTTTGTACATGTGTCAATATTTCAGATGGGATTATGAAAAGAATTTTTTTAGTAAATGTATTTATTTGCAAGCAGAGAGAGAGAAAAGGAAGAGAGAATGTGCTTGCCAGGGTACCCTAACTCCAGATACATGCACCAATTCGTGCATCTGGCTTTACATAGTTACTGAAGAATCTAACCTGGTTTGTTTGGCTCTGCAGGCAAGCGCCTTAACTGCAGAACCATCTCTCCAGCTCCATGAAGGCATTTTTGTAATCTTGTATTAGATAAAGGAAAGTATGTGAAGGATTACCAAACTTCACCTCTAACTCCAACATTTTATATATATCAGGCTAATAGCTAAGCTGTAGACATTTAACCTTGGGTAAAACTGCTACAGAGTCTCCTTTCAGGGAACCTACATTCCAAGGAAGCAATTATTAAAGGCAACACTGATACAAGATTTTGTCATGGTAGCACCTGCTTCAGTGTGTTAGAAATTGGTAATACTAATTAAATATCAGTAGGTAGTAGCAACAGTAAATTAGTCATTAAAGGAACAAATATAATATATTTTAACAAATATTTTGTTTTTCTCTTTAAATTCCATTTTGTAAAATATAGAAATTAGCTGGAGATTCATTAAACATGTTATTTGGCTTGCAAGATGGAAACTTGAAGCGAAAGGCTAAAATATCTCAGTAGTTTTAAGGTATGTCTGCTTTTGGAGCATTATATGAGTCACAAAATATCCAGTATTGTTCTGTAACTCATTCTAACTTCAGTGCATCTGATTCAAGTAACATAGAAAAGAAGCATTACTAAAAAGTAACTACTATCAATTGCATACAAAAGTGGAAGTTGAGAAGCTCTTCTGAATAAGAGGTCCTAAGAGAGCCTGATAGCCTATAGGCAGGAAGTTTGCTAAATATGCAAGTTTATAACCCCTTTGGGGAACCCGAGCGGAGAAAATTAACTTCTTATTAGTTGTCCTAAAGCAAGCCAATTTTATTTGCCTGTAAACTCATTTAGAAAACAGCATGACTTGTTGGGAGGATTTCTATGAATGTTAAAAATTTCGTAGTCCCAAAACTCTCCATGTAGATATATAAAGGTGGGCAGTAGCAATATGTTAATAATGGAAACATACTTTATTTAATGTTCACTGAATCCTCTATTCTAAATGAATGAGGTCTAATTGTCATAAATGTTCATGGCATCCATCTCTCTATCAGTGGTTTCAACCAAACAACCAGAGCCACAGAGAGGTGTGCTAGTTCACTCCCTCTTTATTTTATATATAAAATCTTGTGCTGAATATTATCTCATCTACATGCTTCCAGGTCCTTATAGTCGTAATTCAGGCTGCTGTTTTAGGGTTCCTGAGTGTACTTTGTATTTTATTTGTCACTTGGCTTGGTGTCTAAGTGCATGCCTCAGCCCCCAGGACCCTGTCTTCACAACTAACTTCTTTCCTTGCTGCTCTTGCATCTTCTATTTTCATCAGCACATATCATCATACTTTCTTCTTAAACACAGCTGCAAAATCTTACCAGCTGCTTTTGCCCCATGCTGTTTCCCTCTGCTTGGGACAGGTTGCCTTACCACATTTAACCAATGCACTGGATTTCAAAGACTCACTATAAAATTCACTTTATTTTTACTGCTAATATAAATTAGACTCTGCACCTTTTGCGCTCACTCTTATCCAGTAGATATATTTTGGTGTTTGAATTTAGGTCAGTTCTGTTGCATTTTTTTAAACACCAATATACCCTCATCATCTGCAGCAATGCATGGGTAGCAGCAGACATCTCAGAAGATCTGCAGAATGCCAGAAGTGAGCAGAAGAAGGCAGCCAGCCTTTGGAGATCTGTGTTCGCTGCATGACATCGTCAAGTAACACACATGTGATCAGCCTCATTCTCTCATGGAGGGAGAGCTTAGGAATAAATGAGAAAAGTAAAAGAGTTGGCATATAGAAGAATGCAAAACTGGTCATTTCCCTTCCTTGTCCCTCACTTTTTGTTGTGCTGACCAAAGTAGCAGCTGCATTAAATAAGGCTAAGTGGTATTATTGACCGGGAGGAAATAGGAAATAGAGAGCAATGTCTAAAGAGGAACTGAGCAAACCACTGTGTGTGTGTGTGTGTGTGTGTGTGTGTGTGTGTGTGTGTGTGTGTTTTGAGAAGATAAAACATCTATCTGCCCATAAGACGGGATAGGAAAGTTACTGTTTGCATTCAGAAGACATCGTCTTGGTTTATGTAGTCTTCGATTTCCTTGTTGGAGAATGTAAATGGCAAGATTAAAAGAACAGAACAAAATATAAAGTCTCCATGGGCTATAAGAATAATATATGACTTTAGAAAATAGATATGGATCCATTCTTGGGTGGCTGCAAAAGTCAAAATTTTCATCTGTTACTAAGAACAGAGAGTTAAACGCCTCATATTCTCCCTCATATGCAGCTCCCAACCAGGGTGACTTTAAACTCTACACAGACCATCAGGAAAAGTGAGAGTTTGTGAAAGAGGAGTAAGGGATGGGGGAGGGGGGAGGGGATGACTTAAGCAGGAAGTTAAACCAAAAATGGTTCAAAAATCATAAAGTCCTTACAGGCATACTATAAACTATTGAGCAAGTAGTGGGCTTCACCTAGCAAGAGGGGCAGTGGAAAGAAGGGGACAGTGTCTAAGCCTGCGGAAAATTGATCAGTTTGGCAAATCCTGTCCCAGTCACTGGCTCTTTACTTCACTGAGTTGTTGACCAAAGTGATCTATGAGGTCCCAAAAACAAGGTAGGATTCTGTCAAAGCGCTTGAATACCCTCCCCAGGTCTGAGGCTGAAGAAACTACAGAAAGCCATCTATCAGCATCGAGAGACCCTGAGAGGTCCGGAACCTTAGACAGCTGGAGTAGAGACCACTGACATGAAACACAATCGGCTGTCATGAGTATGCTGAACAGACTGCCTACTAGGAGAGAACAGCGAAACATGAAACATGCACTTGTGCAATGGAGGAGCCAAAGCCTGGGGGAGGCATTCAACAGCTTTTCATTCAGCCAAGTAATCCACTCAGTGAAGGGGAGCCCTTAACTGGAACTGGGACTCAGAATGAAATACACCAGGAACCAGAATCTTAGGCCCCCAAAGAGAAGTTCACTATACCAGTGATTTACATACAGCTATTAACAAGGATATCTAGCCAACTCAGAAATGTGTATCTAAAGTTAACCTATACTGATCTCACTCTCAGAGGGAGATTCTGTTTGTATCTTTCAGAATGGAGAGAGAGAGAGAAAGAGAGAGAGAGAGAGAGAGAGAGAGAGAGAGAGAGAGAGAGAGAGAGAGAGCTATGGATCCTCCAATTCTACCAACGAACTACAGGCCAATAGCTGACACCTGGGCAAGAGATAAGCCACACCAGATCTACCATGAAGGATCCAGATAGAACCCCGAAGAGAGTGGTGGGATAAGCAAGAGACCCACAACCACAGCCAGTTACTCAACCCAGGATAAGACAGACAGACAGGCACCAACACTCTCTACACAACCTAAAGCAGAAGTACAGAGAACCCCCTAAGAACTCAACAAAAAAGCAGCCTTAATACTCACCTACCATGACTCAGGGAACTGAGCTCAAGAGGGGGCAGAAAGATTGTGAGAGCCATGGTGGGGGAGAACTGCCAGAAACATGGCCTCCCTCAGTAAAAACATAAAAGGGAGGTGAAACTGGCTTGACCCCTAGGCTATTCATAACCCCCTACCACATGGACTGCCCTCAGAAAAGGATATCCAGCCGATTGGGGATAGGGAAGCAGGAAATTGGAGAAATGGGGATATCAACTCAGTATTGGCCCATTAAATGTATCTAAATATGGACAATAAAGGGAAAAAAAATCATCTGCTACTGATCACATTTCCCAACAAAGACTAGTACCCATCATCTATGCTTCAACTTCATGAATCCATCCCTATGGGCACACTACATTAGGCCCAGTCAGGGCAGAACTTAATCAGAATACCAGTCCCATTATTGGACATGTGCTGAGAAATTCTACTCACTCTGTGTCAAGAACTTAAAAGGAAACACAGCTTCCAGAGTACTGAAGTAGACTATTTTTGAAATATGCTTTGGGGAGCAGAGAAACCCAATCTGGATTTCACATACCATTACATCTGTGAGATGCAATTGGGTATTAGAAGAAAGGAAAATAAATAAATAAAGTTTCTGCAGTAAGATATGTGTAGTAAATTCTAGTTTAAATAAAACTTCACTTAACTTGTTTTCCTACTATAAGATTTCTCAAGGCCAATAAAGTGGTAATGTGTTTTGTGGTTTTTCTAGATGCTTATAGTAAATATATTTATTTCTGCCCTTAGAACCATACATACCTACAAAATGGGTTGTTTATGGAATTCACTCCTAATATAGATTCACAAGATTAAATTCAAACTTAGTTCTCCTAATGACTTTCTTGTGGCCTCCCTTGAAGCATTTGACTCCTAATGTCTGACTATGCAACCTCAAATCTATGTATGTATAGCATCTGTTACTTAGTCTCTTTTCCTACTAAAAGAAAGGTCCCTAACTTTGTGTTTTGTTGGCATGGCAATTTAGGGGATAATGTAGGACAATAAAAAGTGGATGATTAAGAAGAGCACAAAGTAAGGGCTATAAATAAATAAGTGAATTGGGTTAAGGGAAATAAAAAAAAATGAATGAGAAAATACTATAGTCCTTTCAGGAGTTTGATTCTACTCAAGCCTTGGTTTGAATACATACAGTGACTGAGTTTTACGATACTGAAATCTTGATTCATAATTAGCAATAATGATGGATCACCTAATAGAGTAAAGGGCTTCCATATGGCATGCAAACTAACCACTGGAATACAAAAGAATGAGCCAGAGAAATACAAAGCTCAGCATCATTTTGGATTCTCAATACTGCTCATTGGCTAAACCCACCATAAGCCAGAGGGAAGGCACATGGCTGCACTCAATTTCAGCTAGTCTTCTGGAGCACAGAGCAGGGTGTGTATATTCATAGGTAAATAGGGAGATTAAAATAGATACCTAGGAGATTCAAAACTCATCAAAACATAAAATCAGAAGCTGCTGAGAGCTCAACACTAAAGGAGGCTCATAACACACCACTGTGGAAAGAGGGGAGAGAAAGAATGCAAGAGGCACAGGGTTCTTACATTCTCTATTGCAGTGGGGGCTCTCACTGCACCTGCTGCAAAGGAGGCTGACTGGTGCATCATGAACCCACAGTGAATACAGATAACATCACTAAAAAGGGTGTTCAGTGAAAATGGGGTGGGGGAAAGGTAATATAAGAAATGATCAATATACAATATGTCCATACAGTAATTTTTTTCAATCAACAAAAACTAAATATGAAAAAAGTCAAAGAAAAAATAGGCAGTGATATGGCGTATTTGGAGAAATTGTGGCATATACACTGGAGATGACATCAAAGCCAGCCTCCTGGAGTCTTTCAAAGTACAAACCATGCTGCTAAATGTTTCAGAGGGTTTTCCCTAATTTGGAGGAACCACATATTTAAAAGCAGTTCCACTTTGAAGTCACCCAGCAAGCACCAAATCTAGGAATTGATAGATCCAGTTATTAAAAGTCTGTCCATCTGAGCAATCTGTTTGCCTGCCTTTCTTGCTGTGCTAGTAATTTTGCAAAAACTGCTGAATTTGCTCTTCCTCTCACAGCCGATTGTAGACACAGAAAAGGATGTCTGTTGGTTGTCTATCAGCCTTTAGGAAGAACAGGAGGACCACCCACCCCCTTGCAACCTCCTCACAGGGCTCTTTCAGAAAGAAAGAATGATCATTAAGCAGGTACATTGCATGTGTTTATATTTTCTGTTGATGAAGGCAGAAAATAACCTCATTCTTCCAAATCCCCTGTTATCTCACCCTGACATAAGCTGTAGCTACAATCTTTGATCTGTTGTTCCAGTGGGAGGAATCTTCAGTCACAGGAAGCTCAGTGGCCTGTGGGATGAAAAACTAGAATGGGAAGGTAAAGAAGAATCAATCATGATTGATCAACACTGGAAAAACAAAGGAAGGAGATAAAAAGAGAACGAAAAGGATAGAGGAAAGAGAAGAGAGATCTAGAAAGAATGTTAAAAGCCAAGGGTAAAGGACAGAACTGAATGAATAAAAAAGAGAAAAAAATAAATGATAGCACAGTTCCCCAAAGTGAAACTTAGTTTCTGGCTATTTGTTGCTAGCTATCAGACCCCAGGAACTAAGAATTCTTTCCCATTTCTGTTTCTGTCTAAATTATTATTGAACTGTTGGGCACAATTAATTGTGAATTACACCCAAGCAGGCCTCCCAACACTAGCACTGAAGAGAACAGTCACCATATGCCAGATCATAAATATCTCATTCCCTCTGGAGCAACTTACCTCCTCAGCAAGGATCTATTCATCCCGTTCTTAATGAGGCTTACTCCATTTTTTTTTAAATAAGGCATTATTTGATGCAGAAAATGTGGAAAACTACTGCTACAGTATTGGGGAGACATATTAGAATTGCAAGCAACCTTGTCCAATTTGAAAGACAAATTTTCTCTGATATGAAAACATTTATTAACAAGGAAAATCTCAGAGCACTTTGTGCTGGCTGACCTACAAAACTTCCCATGCTAGGTGAACTTGAATATTAAACAAAACTTCAGCAGAGAAAAGGAAATCTATGAGTAAGTAAATAACACAGTAATTATTTGTAAAAAGTGCTAATTTGAATGTAAACAGGCTATATATGAATGTGTTTAAAAGAAAGGAAGGAAGGCTCACCAAATCAATACTCAATGCCAGATTAATATATAAAAGTTTGTATCTAAATCTAAAAACTAACTTCTTATACTTGTGATTAAGCATGTTGAGTGAAAAAAGAATGTTGAATGATTCCAAGTTTCTTTATTTTATCTTATTTTTTTTATAAATTGATATTTTTACTGACCAAATTTAGATACATTGTATTAGTGAATATTATGCTGTTATCTCAAGTTCACTCCTCCCTGTCCCTAATCCACTGGGCATCCTCCTTGGTGGGCATACTGGATTGTTCCATGGGGTAGGGATTATGGATAGCACAACAGGCGGCCAGCCCCCCCCCCCCCCCCCGCATTTGTGTGTTGTTGCTGAGTGGGGCAATGTCTCTGGATATTCTCCCCCTCCATGGCTCTTACACTCTTTCTGCCCTCTCTTCCACTTAGTTCCCTGAGTCATGGTGGGTGAGATTTAAGACTGCTTTATTGTTGACATCTTTTTTTTTTATTGTCCATAATGAGTTACATTATTTAGTGGGTAAACAATGAGTTGTTATCTCCAATTCCCTGATGCCCCCTCTCCCCCTTCCCTAATCAGCTGGATATCTTCCTCCATGGGTCATCTGGATCAGACCTTGTGACAGGGGGCTATGGATAGCCTAGTATTCAGCCAGGTTCTCCTGGCCCTAGTATGTTGTTACTGAGGGGTGATCTTAAGGGCCTCTGTACTTCTGCTTTAGGTCGTGTTGGAACCAAGTTTCTTTTGAAAGATGCAGACACCTAAGCAATGTACCACATGAATCGTGTAATCAAAGAACAAACATTCCTATTTTTATGCCTACAATTAATTTTTATAATTGCTATGAACATTCCTATAATTAATCCTATTAGTTACTGTATTTCACTGACTCTCTGACCCCCACCATCTGGAAACTGCTTCACTCTGCCTTAAGTAACTTCCTTGTCACTATCCATGCTTCAATTTGAGATCTTGCCATACACATTGCGATGAATTGCCCCTGTCTCAGCGCTGTCACCATCTGCAAGCACAAACGGCAATCACTGTCAAAATTATATAGAGATGAAAAAATATATAATCCTACCATCAGCCTAAACTTGGAGCTTGGGTAGATATGAATATAGCTTGAATTAGTGCAAACAAATAGAACACTATGATGAAGGTAAAGATAAGTCCTGACAATAACCTTCCTACAAATGTCAAAGAACACAACAGATGTATCATTTGTCTCAATTTATGAGAGTTAAAAATACTTGATATAGAAATCTATCAGTTTAATTGATTCATTGCCCATCATTTCTGCATGTATTTTTAGGATCTGAACAGACATTCCCACATACAAAGATGTCTTTCATTCTGCTCCTGATAATCTGGATCCTAGTTTTTGTTCTATATCCCACATTTAAGAAATCACAATCATCTCTGCACAGTGTCTGAGTTATGACATGTACTCAGGAAATGCTTAATTGCTAAAGCCACACCTCCTGGTAGGGGAAAATGTTTCAATGTGGATTGATTATAAGGCAGCTTCACTTCCTTTCTGCAAATGATCATGACAGATATGTCACTTAAAACATGGTGCGTAAGACAAAAAATCATGCATGATCATGGCTGGAGGTTTCAGGTCAGTATATTATAGGGTGAGTTCAGTCTAAATTCAATAATGTTGGAGACTCTCTTCCTCAATATTACTGTTTCTTTGATATAACTTTGTGCTGTCCTTTTGGAGGGTCAAAGTGTATGTACTTTCTAGAATACACTACCATTGCAGTTAGTGGAACCTAGGTAGTTACAGAGAACAACCTGCAACTAAATGTCTGATTCCACCAGGTCAATCATGGCTTCCCCTCAAAAACCCTGAAAACATGTCTTTCTCTCACACAGTGAGAAAATGTATTTTCATCGTCTAGTCACCTACTCTATTGTATGCTATTATGGCAGTTCTTTCATATTAACTCACCCCAAGCCTCCTAGGATGTTGACGTAAACAGTTGTGGATAGATGGAACTCACAAGTGTGGCATCACCCTTAGGTTACTGGGTAAACTGAAGGAAAATTTCTCAGTATTTAGAGGCAGATCAATAGACACAGTTACATCTGTATTAAGACTGACTTTACCGTTAAGACAGTGAACAATCTCTAGAGTTTTCAGAATCTCCATCTAAGAAAAGGGAAAGAAGAAACCTATGCCATAGAGTTCAGTTGAGATTTCATTATAAAAGTACCTTTTAAGTAATTTGTGTTCTACAGAACATGTAGAAAATACTATTAAACAAGAGCTGTCACAGTTGTGATTATCACCATGCCTCAGTTTTAACATTTTAACAATGGATAATGCTGCGTAACCAGTAAGATTAGTGTGGAAACAAACACATTAAAATTGGTAACAGAGTATGTCAGTGTGGTGCCAAGGGGGCTGATGGTCCTGAGACAAAATAGGAGGAAGTTAGGTTCCTTTAGGCAGCTTCAGTTAGAAATTGAGGCTCAGAGAAACCCAGGAAATGCAATTTGTGATTTCTCCCCAAAAAAACTTAATAATTCATAATTTGTCCTTCTTGACTCCATCTTTATTAATTGCTGTTGGTTGTGAGCTCCCATGATCCTAAAATAAACAGAGGTAATTGTGTATGGCTATTATAACTCTTCACAAGTGTGAGGCCAATAGACTGTAAACATGCTAATAAAGGAACATACATGATATGTAGGCGATGATGGGAGTCTGAGGTTACAGACAGAGCTCAATGAATATATCAACAATCACAGGAAGTGAGTTCACAATTTCATCTTATTTTAGGAACCACTGACTAAATATATAACTATGATTAATCTCATTGGCTGGAAATAAGGATAAACATTATGATGAAGGAAAGACAGCTTTCATTGTAATAAATAAGCTTAATTCAAAAAGGTGTTTCAAAAGTAAATGGTCCCCTACCACAAAGACTGATCCAGATGGCCCACGGAGGAGGATATCCAGCTGTCTGGGGATGGGGAAGGGGAGCAATGAGGAATTGGGGATAACAACTCATTGTTGGCCCACTAAACAATGTAACTCATTATGGACAATAAAAAAAAGTAAAGAACAAGATAATTTTTCTCAAGGAAAAATGTTTTGGAAGAGAAAATAGTCTTTCTTTAAATTGTATTCAATTGGATAGGTAGATAGATAGATAGATAGATAGATAGATAGATAGATAGATAGATAGATATTGGAATTTTTATTTAAAATGAAACTAGTGTTTTATCCGTTTATTTTTATAAGGCTTAGATGAGGAGATGGTGGTTCAGAAAAGTAGAAGATTCTTGTTGTTAAACATCAAAAAGCTAATTAAGCTGAAGTCTCATGATTCCTTTTTTTCACCATAGCAATTCTTTCTAGAATTTCCCCTCAAGTAGTAGAACTGTTTATTTAATGAATTATTTTACTATACATCAACTGTAAGCTGAAATAATGGGACCATTTTCACCAAAGCATGTCATAAGGATCTGGCACTAACACATACTCCTTAAAACACAATATCTGAGAGCCAGGCATGGTGGTGTACTCCTTTAATTCCAGCACTCAGGAGGTAGACGTAAGAGGATTGCCATGAGTTTGAGGCCACTCTGGGAATTCCAGGTCAGCCTGGGCTACAGTGCAACCCTACCTTGAAAAACCAAAATAATAATAATAATAATAAAATAATAATATCTGAAAATCCTCTTTTGAAATGTACTGGGAAAATCCATGATAGTTTCCACATGTTTTCCATTGAAATTAAAAAAGTTAATCATCTATGAAGCCCTTTACATGATTATTAGATGAATGAATGTTTGCAAATGAGACATTGATGATCCCTATTTAAAGCTCACCTGTAAGGACAGACACTGCAACAAAAATGCACCCCTGTAGCCCTGAGCTTCCCAACAATATGTCCTTGGTCCCACTGAAAGTTGTCAGAGCAGAGAATTGCCTAGATGGATGATGAATGACATTTCTTAGAGTTTTAGGTACCTTCCAGCAGTCTTTGGTATGATATATAAAATGTGTGTTTTTCGGTTTCTGTCTGAATCTTGTCTTGCTTGCTCATATAAGGGATAGTGCACTTCACTTGGGGATTATTATTATTCAGAGATGCTACTTATCTGATCCTCCACTTCTTACCACCTGAATGATGACAGAACAATTCTCCTATGCTCATATTCACTGTCCTTTAATGGTGGTACCCAAAGAGGAGTTCAAATTGGCCAGACTCCAAAACAGACCAGCTCCTTCCACAGTGAAGTTTGCTTGGATTCTCTTTAATATTAACAGTTGCAGAGCAGGAAAAGAGGAAGCTTCTCTTGTTCTTATACTACAAAATTAAGTTTTCAAATGATTTTTCTCACCACCTCACTTGACCTTCTTACAATCTCTTCACTTGCCCTTTCTTATACTTGGAATGAACTGTAAATTCCTTAGTACAGATCCCAAGCCCTTTAGACCTATTACTGAAGTCTCTACTTTCCCTTTCTCGTCAAGTCTTAAATGTCACCTTCATCAGAAGCCCTTCTTTGACTACTGTCGGGTACCCTTCTCTTATCCTTCCCACAAGATGGCTCAATGCACAAATGGGAATGGGTTGTATCATCGCCTGTCTTTCCTATTAGACTTTCAGTTTCACAAAAAAATATGATAATCTTGCTCATGTGGAATCTCCAGAGTGTCCCTCCCAACATCCCTGAAGAGTCAATAAATATGCACATTTTGTAGAATGAATTATTCAGTTTTTGAGAATGAAGACTAAAGTGAAAGCAGAAAGTTAATACAAGGTCAAGAACAGGAAGAAACTTAAAGAGGGTGGATACAGATCATTTTCAGGAAAGCAAGATGCTGGCAGCAGCCAGATGAAGCCAACCAATTAAAATAAGAACAAGTCATCAACCATTGAAAGTGGGAGTAGCAAAGGAAAAGCAAATTTTTAAGACTAAGGGACAGTAGATAATGTGGCCAGGGAGGTAAGCATCTTGTTAATCAGCCTCACAGAGGACATGGCTAATTCTACCACATTACCCCTCTGTCTTGTTTATTGGTAAAGATCAAAAGGTACTTTAAAGGCCCTCTCACAACACGAGAATAAATTGAAAAGCTTTTGGTCAAGGGACTTATAATGAATATCATCAGTATATTGATACAATTCAATTAGTTTCGTCAACTGGAATAACCCTATTTTTGTGTATTGTGGTATCATGCCTTAAGCCTAACTTTAATGGCCTGAGAATTAGAAAACACCATGAAATGGGCCTGAATTATGATAAAATGGGTAATGTCCTTTTCTTAAAAGATGTATATGCATGTGTTTAGGTATAAAATTTATCATACATAATAAAACTTGACTACTTCATATACTGAATTCTATCCAAATAGATATGTCTATGGGTAAGCATTGCTACTTACAGTATATTGTTTCTGAATATCAGTTTGAGGTATTTCTGAATAACACTTCGAGATAAATTCTCCAGAAGCAACTTGAATAATTTTTACATTCAAGGGACCCAGGCTGCACGTGCTGCCATGACATCTGGTTTCAAAATCATGATATTTCACATTGTGGTTCCTTCTAGACTTCATAATTCCATGATTCTGGGCCCCGTGCTTGTGTTTCCAGCAGTAAGTTTATCAGATGACTGATTTCCTCAGTATTGTGTGTGTGAAACCCTTAGTAGCCATTAATCCAAGTCTGTTTCCTTTTCATTTCAAAAACTCACGTTTCTCCAAGGAAAATTCAATCCATTTAATCCTCATTGATTGTCATTTAGTGCCGTAAGATGATGTTTTGTGAGAACTGCGAGTGTCTAACCAGCATTTTGGTCAATTTATTTTTGCATCTTGTAATGCTAATGTTATTTTGCATCTGGAAGCCATGTTTCCCCTAAAGACTTCTTACATCCTTTAAAAAACACTGCTGTCCCTAATTTGACAATGAAGAAACTGAGGCATGAGCTATTGATTATCTCCATGATTCTTAATTATTCACAATACTCTGGTAAACAAATTCTAATACCACTAGACCTCTTGTCATGTTTTAATTTTAAAAAAGTCTTGATTTTTGTTTATAACTCACATTTTTGTGACCTTTAAGCACACACTTTAGTTTAAGACTTGTGAGGCTCTCCTATAAGATGGGGGAAATACCATGGAAACTTATGATGAAAAATGTATTAAATGATTTATGGAAAGAACTCTGACAGTATTATGAAGACAATAAACAGCATATACAGCAGGTGGGAGAGAATAAGGAAAGAAGGAGGGGGAATGGCAGTGAGGACTACATTGAGGACTTCTGAAGGTAGAGTGTTCTATGCCTAGCATAGATTTCATTTCGCAATGTTTCCTCTCATAACTCCTTCTAGAATAATTGTGTCAAATTCTTGGGTGGGACTCTGGAATCTGCATTGCTTCCTCCAGTGCTTACAGCAAGTTTTCTAAAAGTTGGTCAAGTCCTAAGACAACAAATGAAGTTAACTTATTTTGGGGAAAGTATAAAATCCCCATACCTGAATTTAGGTTTTTATGAGACTACATGGATGACTGATATAAGTAATGGGACATCCGTTGTTGTAAGTTTCCACATCACTGGGATGAACATCCAAACAAGGCACAGTGTATGGGAGGAAGATAAGTATTTCAAACTTACAGATCCAGGGGAAGTTCCGTCCATGTCAGAAGAAGCACACAGAGAAACCAGGTGCAGACAGCTATCACTTAAAACAGTAAACATAATAACTGGAGCAAACATGACCTCCAGAGCTTAGACAGCTCTCCAGATTTTTGGGCTGGAAATCCAATCTGCCTCCAAGCACACTTTAGGGCTGGACCTCAGAATCTGCCCTCAGTAACATCTCCTCCAGCCAGGCGACTGGCTGAAGACCATAGTTAAGACTTCAATAAAACACCTGAGTCTATGATGGACATACCTTCAAACTACCCAAAAGTCCAACAAGAGGAGTGGAACAGCAGTATTTTCAAACAAATATGCACAATAGACACACCTAGAGATGCTTAAACGTCTGGTAGGTATAACATCTGTGTTCTGTCCTCAGATGTAACTTCACTGGTAATGAGTATTTAGGACATCAGTATTTTGAATATATCCCCAGAAGACAGTAATAGATTTATTTAAAAGCCACTAAGTTAGATTAAGAAACTGGGAAGTATTAAGAATTTTTTCTCTTTGCCTCATCATAATTTTCAGGTGAACTTTTACTTTTATCTATGCAAAACATATATTTATACCTAGCTCCAAAATTTCGTATTGTGAGAACAATCACAAAGTAGTACCCACTTCCAATTCCATATGCCATTGAAAAAGACTGGTCTTAGATCTGTTATCCTGCAGACAAATAAATGTTACCATTGTAAGAAGGGAAACTGTAGAAACTTGAGTATTGGTTGGTTAGTCCAATGAATTAAGGAGAAGATTGGTTTCCAGTAAAGATAGAGTGACTGTGAACTCAGAAGGCAATGCTAGAATGTGGACATTCTTACACAGATTCTCTGCTGAGTTTTATGAATCCATCCTGTGGTTAAGAAATTCATGTGTTCTCTAACTGTGCATGAGACTGGACTCCATGTATCTGTTGAGATCTGTAGATGACTCTCTGTCCATCTCAATTGGAATGATAATACTGGACATGTTTAGTAACCATGGTTTGCAATCTACAGATAATTTTGTTTAAATATAGTACTTTTCTCAATCTTATGGATGAGTACTTAATAGGTTAATACCCTACCAAAGACAAGTAAACAAAAAATAATAAAGAAAATAAAAAATAAGAGTCACAGTATTAATTAGTACTAGAGAATTGAACCCAGGTCCTTAGGCACTGGAGGCAAGTGTCTTAACCTCTGAGCCATGTCTCCAGCCCCTTAAAAAAATCTTTATTATCCAAAATTAGATATATTAAATTAGCAACTATTGTGTTGGTACCCCCATTTTCCTCCTCCCTATCCCCAAACTGTTGGGGGCCCTCCTCTGGGCTTACTGGATCAGTCCAAAGAGTAGGGGGCTATGAATTGTACTAGAGGTAGCCAGTTTTTTTTTTTCTTTGTGCGTTGTTGCTGAGGGTGGCAAAGATTCTAGATATTCTCCTCTACCATGGCTCTTACAATCTTTCTGACCCCTCTTGTGCTCAGTTCCCTGAGTCATGGTGGGTGAGTTTTAAGTCTGATTTATTGTTGAGATCTTAAGAGTCTCTGGGCTTTTGCTTTGGACTATGTTGGGGATTCTCAGCGTCTTTCTCCATTGTCCTCTCATAGGTTATCTGGAGTTACTGTGGAGATAGTTCTCTTGCTCATCTCACCACTTCCTCAAAGGTTCAATTTGGGTCAGGGGTAGTTCATCTCCTCCCTGAATTTCAGCCATCATCCCATGTCTTGTTGTTGGAATTGGTCTGTCCACAGTTCTTGCTGTCTTCTTAAAAATGTAAAAAGAATCTCCCATGGAGAGTGAGATCAGCATAGGAAAAAGGAAACAAACTCTGTCAATTTTTTGAGTTTCTAATGGGTGTAGCATCTCTAGAAATCTCTTGTTAGTGGAAGTTTCCCCTTGGAGCCCAGGTTCTTGGTCTCCATAAGAGTTTGCCATGAATCCCAGGTCCAGTTAAGGATTCCTTACCACTAAGAGGGTCTTTTTTGCCAATCAGCAAGCCATTAATTACTCACCTAGGTTTAGTCCCACTATTTCACAGGTGAGTACTTCTTGGCTTGCTGGTTTCTTGCATATAGCAGTGTCCGCAGCATTCTCACGACATCAATCAGTGTTGGGTATCAGTGGCCTCTGCTTTCTCCATGTATTATTGACGATTTTCCCCTGGCATCTCATGTAATGCCTTCTAGCACTATACATGTTACCAGTAGCTAGTTGCTATTCTAGATCTAGCATGGTCTCTTGATGTTGTATGATGACACTCTGTGGTATCTTCAGCAGTCGGGTCTTACCTTTGGCCTGGGATGGATATACAAGAGCTTTGACATAAGTCTGACTTGTTTTGGGGATGTCACAGTTCTCTTTGATCAACAGCTCAATGTGGGAAGTAACCAATGACTGTTACAGGGAGTTACACAACCCTGCATTTTTAATGCTTCCCAAACCAGTATCAGGTGAGTAGCATAGCCAAACTGTAAATCCAGAAGGGAGTAAAGATTGACCTTGAAGAGCAGAACACTCCTGTACCAGTCGTCCTTCAAGCCTGACACTTTTAAAAGAGTTTGCACTCATACTAGCTTGAGCCTTCTATAAATTGGTGCTCACCCTCAGGTCATCATTATCATTGTCACAATGCGAAATAGTTGATCCAACTGTAAGGGTTCCAGTTAAAAATCTCCCAGATGACCTCATACAAGCAAACCTAATCAATTCAGTGGATCACAATTAAAGGGGGCATACAAGTAGAACAGGGGTTAATAAAGGAGAAGAAAGGGTTTAGCAGGAGTGGGAGGGGGAAAGAAGGGGAAATGGTGGGTCAAAATATACTGTATACTTGTATGAAATTGTAAAATAAAAATGAAAAAGAAAAAAAAACAGACAAAGCGGCCCCCTGAGGCTCACGCTGATCCCTGGAAGAGCTATCTCTCAGGTCCTCATGCCCTGTCTTCATCAACCTATTCAACCACAGTATTGTGTTTTCCTGCCTCTGGTAATGTCTAGTAATTAAATGCTAATTCATTGGTATGCTCCGTCATTTACTTTATAGCTATTTTCTTATAAATATTTTTATTACTTTCATTAATAATTAAAATTTACCAAGTAGTTTCCAAAAATATGCAGACATTGGAAATAAATAAATAATAACTAGTAACGGTTCCCACTTTGGGAGATAGAGCTGCTCTCAGCTGCCTGCTTGTCTGGTCATATTTCATAGGCTTATTGGAAAAGTACGTCTCCATCCTATCAGCCCCATAGTGCTGCTTATTTCAAATCCTTTATAAACAAAGACCTCCTGTGATAGTCTCCTGAATCCTTCTTCCTCCAACTGGAGGAGGATATGTCATATTTTGTAATAAGGAAGTATTAGTATCTCTTACCAGCATTTAACTAGAGGGTTCTCATTAGTGTTTAACTGGAAGGCTCGTAAAGCTTGTTTTATTTTTTTTCATTAGTTTGAGTGTCATATGATTCCTATCCTAATTATCTAAGTATAGACTCAGATGACATGCGATTACTAAGATTTTAAAAAAAGAGAAAAGGAAATACTTTACTTCTGTAGATAATTTATTTGACTTTTTTTTTTACAACTGACTGTTAAAAACCACATGACATCATCAAATTTGATTGCATACTATCTGCTACAGCTGTATTTTCTCCCTGAGATCTCATATCAGTTCATGAATGCCCACAATTATATCCAAATAACCCTATCATCTTTCTAAAACCTTCATCTTATTATAGATGTGAACCTGGTCTGATAAAGGTTTTCTATAATATTCTGCCTACACAAAACCTGTCTGCCAGACCTATATTGAGTCTTCATGTTGTAATGATCATAGGTGCTTGGCCCACTACCTCACTTTACTGCCAATCATAGAAATGTTTACGTTTCTACCACTATTTGTTAATCTCTTCTTTACAGCAATGGGTTCAAGTTGGTCCCTGATCACCCAGCTCTGAACTCAGTTTTAGAGGGCTTACAGCTGTTGCTACATGGAAGCAAATCTCTTCCTCCTACCTGAATGTGGGCAGGAATTCTATGGTGGCTTCTGTATCACTTCTCCTGGGTAAAAGAGGTGGATCATGTACATGTATATGTCTTCCTTTTTTTTTCTGCTAGGTAGATTATCGGTGAGTTCATGACTCAGCTTAGAATGTACAGAAAAGGTCCTCAAAGATGACAGAGCAGGAAAACACAAGGAGCTTGGTTTATGTGTAACTTCATGGAGAAGAGCCATACCTACAAGAAACACTTGCCTGATAACACTTGCCCTTTCCACTGTACAGGATGTTCATGTTCACCATGCCTTTTTAATTTGGAGTCTGCTTCTTACAACAGCCAGACACTTATTTTAATCTTTTACTTTTTAACCTGATGAATTGTATATTTTTTTCCAACTCTACTGACCTGATTCTCCAATGAATGATGAGAGGAAGATAATTCTTTTCTTAAAATAAGAATTAGGAAAAACACACACACACAGAGTGATCTTAATGAAATTGCAGACTGCCAAGTAGTAGTAGATATGCAACTTCCAGTATCTTGGGCACCTTAACCCAGAGGCTTTGCTTCTATACTATAAAGGTATTTACTTGTATATGTTGCAGTGCACAGTGATGTTTAAAGAATAAAATAAATGTTTTCAGTCTCAGAGGAGAACCTATTATTATATCCATTATAGAATAAATATAGGATTGACTATGGTACTAAGTAGCATGTGAGAAAATTGTAAGAAATATAGATATAAAATATTATAAAGTTAAAAAGGTAAGAGAAACCACTTCTAATTTGAAACATTCAGGTAAGTTTCTGTAGGCAGAAAGGACATAAGACCAACTGTCATTGGATTGGAAGTGGGTACTGACAGTAAGATGTGGAGAATGTGTTTCAGACAGAAGGAAAACTACAAACAAAAGCAAAAAGTTATCTAGATAAATTTAGGTATTTTAATGTTAGAGGTTGCCATATAACAATTCATATTTCATACAATTAGGCTTTGCAGACAAATTCATCTTAAGGTTTTTTTTTTGTGCGTGTGTGTGCTGGGGGACAGCGAATATACCTAGGAGTATGTTGTTTCCCTTCCTTATAGATTGTCCATTTCATCTATAAAATGAGACAAGAGAATCTAACATAAGCAAAAGATTTTGACCATTATTACTCCATTAGCATGGCAAAACTATTTTAAGAATGTACCTTTTTCAAACTCTGGAATGAATGCATAGTAGCTCGTAGCTAACTTAGGATGACACACACAGAATTCACTTGATTCAAAGTAAAGATTTTAGGTTATAATTTCTTAGTGAAAAAGAATAAATTAAAACAAATAAATAAGGACTGGAGAGATGGCTTAGCAGTTAAAGGCATTTGCTTGAAAATCCTGAAGGCCTGGATTCATTTCCTCAATACACATATAAAGCCATATACACAAAGTGGTACATACCATATGTCTGGAGTTCATTTACAGTGCCACTAGACCCTGGCATGCCTATTCTCATATATATATATATATATATATATATATATATATATATATATATATATATATATATATATCTCCAAATAAATAAAATTATTTTTAAATAAAGAAACACATAAATACAAGAGGTGCTTCAAGTTCAGCTTTCTATGTCATTGTCCTCATCTTTATTTTTGCAATGTAATTCCCAAGGCTAAATTCTTCATTCTTTAATATCTTTTCAAGATGTTTGTATATATATATATATATATATATATATATATATATATATATATATATATATATATATATGCATTTCTCATGTCTAAATCTCTTCTCTCTTCTCTATCTGACTAACCCCAAGAAAATAATTCTGTGCCTACATATTCCGCATAACATCAACATGTGCATAAAGAAAATATAATTCAGGTTGGATTGAAAGAGAATTCAGCCTTTCTTTTTATAGACTCAAGGTTTTTTTGTTAAGCTTCCTTTTTACACTTTTTACACTTATTATTGAGTCCTGTGAAGACTAGATAAAGTCTTGCTTTACAGACCAACAGCAGAGTTGGTCAAGAATGGCATCAAGGAGTAGTGAGTTTGTGGTGGGTCTGATCCACCTGACCCAGGTGCCTATACAATATGAGAGTAATTGACAGAGCATTCGAAATTAACTGCAGCCTTAGCAACAACCCTCTTCTTCTTGCTTCTCCTTCTCTTTTGTGTCCTTTTCTACTATTTGTTTTAAAATTCATGTATTTTCTTGTGTGACTGTAATACAAATTTCTAGAAAATAAATATTTCCCACTCAGTTGACTGCAGGGGCCTCAAGAAAGGTTGTTTGTTTTTGTGTTACTCTATTTTATTTCCACATTTCTTTTCCCATTATAGCTTTTAAATGATTCAAGGAAAATAATTATGACGATTCATTTTCTCCTCCTTTGGCATTTTGGAAAAATCCTTAAATAATAGTTTTTAAAAATTGTTTCATAATTTCATTAAAAAAAAAATAAGCCACCTTCTCTAATATACACTGAATGCAATTTCAGAGTCGTCATTCCTTGACACTATTTGAATTCAGGTCTGTCCGTAGAAAGCTGTGAGTAATTGAAATTTAATCTAAATTATGTTTCTTAATAAAATACAGAAATTTAATTAGATACTTTCTAAGAGCAAATTTAGCACAGTTAGGGTACAAAGTAAGATGAAATAAGTACCCAAAACTGGACAGGACCATTGTGGATGATGATGTGAAGGGGAGTCTAGAATGTGGCTACTCTCCAGTCCTGTGTGGGTATGTGTATCTAGATAATGCCATGTGCGTGAGACCTATGCTTTTACGTTTCCAATCTTGAGTCTGGGTTGCAGAAAATTCCATAAATGCTTGTCCCACACATTCTACTTTATGCATTCTCTTTCTCATGCATTGCCTCATTTCCACATCTTTGTTTTCATCAGAATATCCTGTTATACCTCAGTTCTGCTTTGCGCGCTCCTGTCCAAAAGCTATTGTCTATACTGTTCCTTTTGGATAGAACAGATCTGAAGAGCACCATTACTAAAGTCTCAATGACTCCCTATAGCCTTTGAATTTTCCAGATTTCTCAGCCTCACTATTTTTATACTATTTTATGCATGGATTTGATCTGTAAGAAAGGCATGATTCTATGGAGTCAAGAGATGAAAAACTATGGTCATACTTGAGACTATATGATAGTCATACCAAGATCTACAGTTTGGGTGGGATTTTAAAATAAAGAATGTTATATAGAGAGTTATTATGGCCTTTAGCAGTAGAAGTCAGGGCAATGTCAGTCTGATAATCATTTAAACTTATTTTTAATAATAATGATATCATCATTTCCCAGTAGTCTTTTAGTTGATAAAATAGCTGGCTTAATTTTTTTCATACGAAGTAATAATTCTATAGCCAGTGTACCTATTTTTGCCCTGGTTCTGTTTCTTTTAGTTGTAAGGACTTTATCAAGTTATATAACCTGTAGGTACACCCATTTGCTGTTATTTGGGAAAATAAAACATAAAGTGTTGTTGCAAAGAATAGGAGACAAGATGAAACAGCCTTTGCGGATTGCTTCCTTATCCTGAATCCTTCAAAGACAATTACAAGTTCATATCACACAGAAAATGTTCACTTTAATCACTACCACCAAACCCACCCTCATCATCTTCACATTATTATTAATATTGTCATCATTATTATTTATGACATTCTTATGAGACAAGAATTCTTATAATTCATATTCTTCAAATAAAAAATTCACTACTCTTTTTTACAGTGTATGTGAAATTGCTATATAGTTAGCAAAGATGAACAGATTTGTATTCTATTAATTAATTATTTTTATGTACTTACTTATTTACATATAATGGCTGTGTCTTCTGGTAAAACTCAGGCTAGCCTTGAACTTGTCATGTATCCTAGGCTGACCTTGAACTTATATTACTTCCTTTTCAACTTTCCAATTGCTAAAACTAAAGGAATGTGCCATCATATTTTCTTACTCCTTTAATTTTAATAATGCAGGACTGAAATTGATGTCTAATGGACAGATAAAACATGGAAATTATAAAAAAAAATAAAAAAACATGGAAATTATACACTTTAAGAGAGGAAAGAACTGATCTTTCAAACTTACATTGAATAAGAGAAGAGGGGAAATAAAAGGAATCCATGTCAATGTGTTTCTATTGTTCTCTCAGGAAATCATGAGAAGGGACAGGAAGCTAGTGGCACCATCATAATCTTAAAAGTCAACTCAGAAACAGCCCCTCGGTCCTGACTGACCAGCATTCCAGGAGTGAGCCTCTGTCACGCAAGTCTCTCCCAGGCTTCAAACTGAGCCCAGCTCCCCAGCTCAGATGCTTGGAACTAACACTACCACTTAGCACCAGGTTCTTTTTCTGCTAATCAATTCTGACCTTCTGTTTTGAAGTTTAAAAGCCTCCAAAGCCTCTTTGGACATCAAATAGCTCCTACCAAATGCCATTTGGACAATTTAAATGCAAATGAATTGGCAATATTTGGACTGTGTTCAGTTAACTTGAATACACTTTCCCAAAAGAAAGGGGAAGCTGGATGGGAGCAAGTCTTTGCCTTGGATTGTGAGGTGTCAAAATAAAAACCGGTTATGACATGTGTTAAAAATGACAAGACAGATTTTCTTCAGGCTTCTGCAACAGAGAGTGTTCTTTCAGGGGACTGAGGACAGCTCTGCTGAAACAGACGCTGGGCCCTGCCCCTCATCCTTGTGTGTTAGTGGAAAATTAATACAGAAATTAGCAGGGTGCTAGGCCTAGGTAAGGCCATCTGTGTTTGATAATCACCTCTGATTGAAGTTAAACTTCTACCTTCCTTGACATTCATAGGTCTCCAAGTCCTTGGAGAAGATTTTCCAGGGTTATAAAATTCACTACAGGCTAACAATTCTTATTTCAAATGATCAAAATGAAAGTAACTAATTTATTTTCTCAATGAAGCATTCTAAGGAAAGTGAGGTCAGCTTTCTTTATTCAGAAAGACACTTGCCTACATTTAGTCAGGTTAAATAAAATTTTAAGGCAAACTGTGTCACTGGTCTTCAAAAATATTTGAAAAAAAAAAGTTCAAGAATATTGAATGACCATGACTTGGCATAAAGCTTAGTGTTGCCTCTAAACAACCAAATATTTTTATTTAATAAGAGAATATAAAAATGTAGCATTACTAAGAGAAAGAAAAATAAATATATCTTATCTTTGTTATGAAATTATGTGGATATTATTGAATACTGCATTCATTTTTTTTTCATTTTTGAGGTAAGGTTTCAGTCTAGCCCAGGGTGACCTGTAATTTACTATGTAGTCTCAGGGTGGCCTTGAACCTTGATCATGGTTGTTCTCCTACCTCTGCCTCCCAAGTGCTAGGATGAAAGGTGTGAGCCAACACACCTGGCTTACATTACATTTTGAGTCTCAATCCCATTTGTAAATTGAGTATATTGGCCTTTATGGATCTCAAATAATCTTTTAAGATCTCTTCTTCTCTATGATCATATGACCCTAACACACTCTGCTATCTAGCAAAACACTAAGTGAAGATAGGTATATTTATTTTAGGTATGAAACTCTTTCCCTTAGAGTTCCATTAAATGGACTCTTTAGGTCTTTCTTTCTTTTTTTTTTATTGTCCATAATGAGTTACATTGTTTAGTGGGCCAACAATGAGTTGTCATCCCCAATTCCTCATTGCTCCCCCTCCCCATCCCCAGTCAGCTGGAAATCCTCCTCTGTGGGCCGTCTGGATCAGTCTTTGTGGTAGGGGACCATGGATAGCCCAGTCTTCAGCCGGGTTCTCATGACCCAAGTGGGTTGTGAAGGTCTTTCTTAGGAAGATTAAATCTTGTAATCTTCTTAAAAAGTTTAAAAGTGACATATGGCCACCAATAACATAACTTGATAGAAGATAGTCAAATTCCTCTGAGTCTGAAAATGACAAAGAATTTGTGTTCTTCATGTTTCTGAGAGAAATATGCATTAAGGACCAAAAATTTATTGAGAGTGATGATAATGTTCATAGTTAGTAGTCTTTTAAAATATATTTTATTTGTTTTCAAGCAGAGAGAAACAGAAAGTATGTGTGTGTGAGAGAGAGAGAGAGAGAGAGACAGAGAGAGAGAGCTGGAGAAAGAATTGGTGAGCCAGAGACTCCAGCCTCTGCACACCAAGTCCAGATGGATGTGCCAGTCCTCACATCTGACTTTATGTGGGTACTAGGTAATCTAACCCCTGTCATTTAGGCAAGTGCCTTAACTGCTGAGCCATCTCTTCACCTCCCACAGATAAGAGTATTTTGAAAACACCTGCCCACTGAATGCTTTCCCTATATGAATCCATTTACTCCCTAGAAAAACGGCGTGTTGCACAATTATTTCCATCTTAATGGTCAAGAGACTTTCAGGTTCTCACAATTTGAATTTGAAAACCCTTAGATATAGCACTCACTGTCCTGAGTAGTAATGCAGTGTGGACAGATCACAACTAAGGATGCTCAGAGCTGGATGTTTACAAGAGTCTCTGGTGGACAAGTGGGAATGAGCTGTCCATTAATTGTAGGTATAATGATTGCTGATGTCATTTTAAGTTCACTCTTGGTTTTTTTATCCCCTTCACTATGTGGAAACTTCCATGCTTGGGGAAGGATGTAATCCCAAAGGCATTGGATTAGTTTGGGTAGCAAGGGATTGAAGGTCACATTTATTTGTGGACTAAAATATATCAAAAGGAAGAAAGCGGAGGGGAGAGAAGGACTGAGAAGACAGTACAATAATAACAGAACATGGGAAAATGTGGTGAAAAAAAATAGTGTTCAAACAATACCAGGGCAGAAAAAATGTAAAGAAAAGGACTTAAAATTGGAAGATGCCAGGAAGCCTACAGGATTGTTGAAATCCTACCAGCATTTAGAAAATATTAGAATTAGGACATGGATTCTAGTCCTAGAAGCTGCATGGTATAGAACCTGCCTCCTTCTATGATCAGAGATAATGGGTGCCCCAGGGCAGTTCACATATTTAGGAATATCTATCTTCATTTTAGACATCATCTCCATCTTTGGAACAATATTGCAAAAGCAGCTTTCTGAATCCTCTCTAATCTTCAAAGATCAGCTCAAATCTATGGCCCTTCATAAGGATTTTCTTATCCTTTCAGTCGACATTGATCCAAGCAGACTTTGAACTCCAAGAAGCACTTAGAGACTAAGCCGTACAACTTAGCACTTGCTCTAATTTTGCATTGTCGTTTTTTCTTCCAGCCTGAAACAGAACTCTTCTTGGTCTTATTTTCCATCTTTTACTGTGTCTAGAACAATAATCGAGGCATGATGTTTGTATAAAAAAATTCTTACTCATGCTTTTATCTATTGAGCATTTTGACATTTGGTAATCTCATAGGTCACAAAAGGTTTTATTAAACAGTGCTGTTAGATGTTTCCCACACTCCCATTCTAAACTCTAATACAAGATTAGAGGTACAACATTGTGCTTGTGTGTGCCCAATGAACTAAATTGCTCTCTCTCTCTCTCTCTCTCTCTCTCTCTCTCTCTCTCTCTCTCTCTCTCATTGAATGCATGTTTCACTTACAGTGACTTCAGTATCAAGAGCATGGACCTAGGAACCACCCTGATGGCAGATCTACTGGCATTTTGAAATTGAGCACCAGGGAAACATTGCAACAGGAGCCTTTCTCTGCCGAAAGTGTGCTTTGCTTTTGCATAATGTATTGTGCTTCAGGTGCCAAGTTCCAGACACAAGGATTATTAATAGAATAGCATTTGTAAAGGGCTTTAGACTCCTCAGAAGAAGTTCCCCAGACTCATTAAAGGTAATATTATTCAAGTTATTGAGTTTAGTTAAAACATCAAAATAATGTTTTCCTCTCTTTATTGCTAATTTCTCTGGAAATGGCAAAGAAAGCCATGCTACACATTCACAGACTGTCTCACCTCTTGGGTTACATAATTGCACTATAGAGTGTTTTGTACCAGGATAGGTATGAGCATGAATTGAAGGATGCACACACATGTATTTTCTGAATATTTTTATTCTTCTATCCCTTCTATGTTGTGCTCAACTTTCTATGACTATGCATGTATTTCCTATTAAATTGTCAATGTCTCCAGGAAATAGATCTTGTGGTTTGGTTTATTGATTTCATTCTAGGGACTAACACTGCATCTAGGGCATAGTTGAAATGTCATAAATAATGTAATTCATTAATTAAAACAACAACATTGATGAAATAAAAATTAGAACTAAACGATTGTTGGAAGTAAACCATACAAATAAACCAAGCTCCATATTGTAATGGAAAAGTCCATAAGCTTGAAGGAAAGGCATTCAGAATGTGAGGGTCTTCACTCCTACCCTTAACAGTCAAGATATGGCACAAATGCACATGGGTCAGTGGGGACCTATGGAAAGCTCTGGGATGTATCTTCGATCCTTTCTTTGGTTGTATTTGCTACTACCTCTCCTCCCAGGATTATTCTGCTCTAGTTATTATGACCTCCATGCATTTCTTAACATACCCACTGCTTTTGAACCTCAGTACATTTCCACATGCTGTGTCCTCTCTTTGGATTATCCAACCCAACCTGCTCTTTCTCTTCAGTGAATCACTTACATATGTCAGAAGGCCTACCTCCAGAAAGCCTTGGGGGATCACACTACCTGATAAAATACCACTCTTCGCTATTTGTTTCTTATAGGTAATTTATATTTCACAGGACTTGTCATCTCCCAGCATTTACTGTATACTTAATGACACATTTTAGTATGTTACTTCTATAATTCATTACTATTTTGTTTGTTCAATGAAAACAATGATATCTTGTGCTTTGCTACAGCAGAGCACCAGTATTAAAAAGTATCCATACATACTTGCTGAAAAGACATGTTGATTAATAATTAGATGATTAAGCTGTAACATACATTATTGACATTAAACTAGGCCAGGAGTCAAAATAACTTCTATTTTTAAGTCGTAATTCTTCCATTTTTGTTGTTTCTAATTTAGGTCTGACTCCCTGGTCACTTTCTTTCAATTCTTTGAGTTATAAGTCTATCATGCAGGAAATACATTTAATGTTATCTATCAGGCCTGGGTTACAAGATTGTTTAGATTCTAAAGTAAGCATTTTAAATAATAGCTATAATAGTGAAAATTATTGATGGCTTATAGTGTACCTAGTGCTATAGTTAATGTCTTGTGTGAATGTCTCATTCAATTTCCTCAAAAATTCTATTATCTCTGTTATATTTTCCTACCTTGTTTGTAAAATAAGGATACTAATTATCTTCATTTTACAAAGGATGGAATGTAAACAGAAGACCTATATATAATAGCTTTTTAAATGAAGGGCTTTGCAAGTAATAGCTATTTCCATCAATAGTGCTTTCTCCCAATAAATTAGACTATTCCCATGAATTGGCCTTTTGACTTAGGATATTGGATTAGTAACTTCGTTTATTCTATATATAGAGACAAAATGTGTTTTGATGTGAATGAGGTGTTCAGGCAAAAGTTTAGCAAACAACTGTCTCATACTGAAAAAAATAAACAGATAATAGGATTTGCCAATTTCTGTGACATATATGCCTCCTTCACACTGCCCAGGTAAAGTCTCTGAATTCAGATTGCCTGTAAATATTGACAGTCATCTCTCTCAACCAAAATGATAGGCCTAATGCATCAGGCTGCATGAATGCATGATTATAGCATGCATGGATTACACATGCAACAGAAGCAACAGTAAAATTTGCCCATGTATTCAAGGGTGCAGTTATTTACAGTGATTTGATTTCATACAGTCTTAATATAGGTGATTTTCCACTCTACTCTTGGCTATTCTTCTTTTCCAACAATTGGTTAAAAACATTCATTCTAAAATACAAAAGACACTTTAGTTTGAAGTTTCTTAAAAAGTGTCATTCCTCTCTTTCCCAAGTTCAAGGTTAAAGTCTGTACAAGTCTTTACATGTTTGCTGCCTCTGCACCTTCAGATTCATTTTATTTAATTCTAAGCATGCTTCCTCGACTGTACTTGGAGGACCTACTGTGTAAGTCCTATGTTGTGTTCATCATGTGCCCTCAGTTCTTTCTGACCACTATGTCTGACACTATGTTTGATTGAATCTATGAATTGAAGATGTATTTTGAGTATGAACTTTTCTGTTTTGTTTACATTCTATGACTGTGCACTTGCCCTATAAGTGCACATTTCCCACTTGGGGGAATTCAACTTGGTGGAGAGCATTATCTGAGCTGCTTTATGCATGGCACATTATTATTCAATCGCATTTCCCCTGGTGAAAAGCTGGCAGGCTGCTCCTGTGTGACAGATGTGCTTGCTTTGGTTGAGTCACCACCACAAGGCGTATTATCAGTTTTACTAATGTTTGCTCTTTTATACTCTAACAGGTAGCATGATTCATCCAGTCCATATAAGTCAGGAGTCTGATGCATACATAAATCTGCCTTTGGGATGAGGTGCATAGACCATTTCACTTATGGGTGGATACACATGCATACACAAACCAAGGTAGAGTCGTCCTATATATTCAAGGACACACAAACGCTCGCACACACACACACACACACACACACACACACACACACACACACAAGCTTTAATTTTTTTAATCATTTCATTTTATAAGAGTCATAGATCCAGTATACAATGTGTCTTTTATGAGTAGCAGATAAGCATCAATTTGCAAATCTGCATTATAGTTGACCAAGTAGCTACATCGGGAGTTAGTTTTCATGAAAGATTCCTGGGCTCAGAACTCAGATATTGATTTATATTCTGGGACTTTGCATTGAGGCAGATAATCTGTAGTTTTTAAGAGCTCTAATGGCTAGAGACATGGGTCACTATTTAGTAGTGCTTGCTTACAAAGCCTGATGGTTTAGGGTTCAAATACCCAGGACCCACATAAATCCAGATGCACAGAGTAGCAACTGAAGTTTGTTTGTAGTAACAACAGGCCCTGACATGCCCATTCTCTCTCTCCTCCCCTCCCCTCCTTTGTTCTCCCCTCCCCTCTCCTCTCCTCCCCTCCCCTCCACTTCCCTCTCCTCCTCTCTCTTCCCCTTTCCTCTCCTCCCCTCCCTCTCCTCTCCTCTCCCAGGGTATGGCAGGGGGCAATGAGAAATTAATGGGATGGTATTATGTCCCAAAAACATGTGCATGTGAGAAAGTTGTCAATAAAAAGGTAAATAAAAGATTCCATTCAGCATTATAAGCTCCTACCCCAGGGACTCATCCAGTACACCCATGAGGAGGGTCTCCAGTGGCTTGAGGACAGGGAGGAATGTAATGAGGTTACCATCACAAGATTTGCTCATTCAATGCATGCAATTATGGATAATAAGGAAAAAAAGAGACTCCATTCACATCAAAATTGTATTCCTTAGCACCAGATCCATCCAGTCTATTCCATGTGCCCACAATGTTCAAATTTTCATTGTATGGTTGTGATCAAATAACTCCGCATTATATCCACTAAGCTTCCTGAAGTATTTTCATTCTTTACATGAAAATCTATTGACCCCTTCCTAATGGTGGTCCTTCTCCCCCTAAGGCATAATTGAATTGGATATTTTTTATTGAGAACTTTAATCTATGAACATACAGTAATTTGAACATGTTGCCATTCCAATATCCTCTTTGGCACCCTCTCTCCTGCCCCTTAATCTCCAAGTGCCCTGTTCTTTTAGGGCAGTCTTTCCTCTGTTTTGTTGTCTCATTCCTTCTGTCCTCTTCTCTCCTCCATGCAAAGATGCTGATGGGCTGAGAAGCCTGCTGCTATTGTGAGGGCATCAACAATCCCTGTTGAGTCATGAATTTATTTGTTGGTTTATGTCAGAAGGTCAGAGCCCCAAAGTTAAGCACCTAATCACCCATGGCTCTTAGATTCTTTCCAGGCCCTCTTCAATTTTCCCTGAACTTTGGAGAGCATGATAGAAATCTCCTTTGGTATTGAGCTCCTTTTGAGTTGATAGATTCTGAGTCGCTTCGGTGTCTACTGCTATCTTCATAGAGTCAGTTCCTTGGCTAGCAGTGAGAGCATAATATTCCCTGAGCCCTGGCAGTGTGATAGACATGACTTGTTCATTGTTAGGCACTAGGATTTCTTTTGTCCTTTTCGTGAGTCTTTGGTTTCACCAGTATTCAACACCATTTATAAAATGAACATTTTTTTAACCAATAGTGAAATTAGCATTAATCACTAGGCATAAACATATACACTTTAAGTCATTTTAATAGGAATAGCATATCTCTTTAGCCAAAACAAACAAACAAACAAACAAACAAGGAAACAATGAAAACTTCCCTTTGGGTTCTATGACCTTCCAAGTCACAAGCTTTTGACTAAGTTCTCTTTACAAGGCATGAATTTTCTCCATTGAGTGATCTCTCTTACCCAATCAGAGATCAGTTGATTATACCCACAACTAATGTGTCATTATTGAACATGTGCGTACATGTTGTCCTGGCTGGTTGATTTTATAGTTTGCAAGATCCCATTGCTTGCTCAGACTGAAGATGATTTTTCTCCCCTAGCAGCCTGCATGAGGCTTTCTAGTACTTTATCAGCTCCAGCTTGACTTCTCAGTGTTGTGCAACTGCAGTTGTAGTGGTGTCTTTAGCAATAGGCTCTCAACATTTAGTTGTGGTGGGTAGCCAAGTGATAAGGCACTCGCTTGCATTGTTTTAGAGGCTCACAAGCCTTTCTAACCAACAGCTCACTGATAGGAGGTGACCCTTCCTCAGCACTGGATTTACCGAAAAAAATGGATTATTCCATGGGTTTTTGCAAGTAATATATTTATTACAATTTTGTAGAACTCAATGTGATTCCCCAGTTCTGGCCTAAGAAACTTAAATAATAAATTTGTCAGTGTATTCAACATATTAATTAGTTAATCAGTGATTAAATTATTTTAGCTTTTTTTGTACAGATATAATCCACTGCTGATTTCAATTTAGCTTGCCTTTGGCAAACTTTATTTCATTTCTTTTACAGATGATTAGCTGTCAGTCCCTTTTCTTCTGCATTTGAGTATTATAATGTCAAATTTTAAGTTTTACAGACTTAGCAGTACATTTCTTCTTGTTGCAGTAGGTCATTCTTTACAGCTCCATGACATTCTCAATATTGATAATGCATTGAGAATGGGAAATTAAGCAGATCTGACTTTGAATCTCAATTTGTTCCTAAGAAGATGTAAGATCAGGCAAAGTTTCTTGAAATTATTACATTTTAGTTTTTATTTCATTCGTAATGTATCTAGATGAAATTTTACCTCTAGTTATATTAAGATATAATATTCCTAAAATGCTATGCTGGGACATTTAAGTTTTAAAAATACAAGTTATTAGTATTTGCTTTTTTGATCATCCAATTCATTTATTGATTTTTGAAGCTTCTTATCTCATGTGATCCCAAGAAAATGTCTTCACTTGTTCATCCTTGAGTTCACCAGAACAAACAAAATTTATAAATATTCTCCTTTAATCCAGACATTTGGCTAGACACAGGGGATATATTGGTCAAAGAGATGAAAAAAAAAGATTCCTATGATGTTAGTCACAGTAAAGAGGGAAGATATCAATGAAATAATTATAATCATGTGTGCTAATAACTAAGGTAAATACACATAAGCTTATATATTTCTACGTGTTTATTAATAAGATGTGTTAGAGTAAGTTACATAATAACTCTTATTTCTTCCTTGCCCAATTCTTAGTCTTAGAAGGCCTAGAAAGGTGAAGCCTGGATCCATGCATGAAAGGTGATCACTGACCTTGGCTATAGAGGAAACATTTATGGAGTAAAATCAGGCAGCCATGGAAGTCATGCTGAAAGGGCCTCTTTGGTCAAGAAAGAAAAGGGCTGAGATGTCAGCCTTCTTCCCCTTGCTTGACTCATTTAGTTCTTCAGTATTCTGCAGCTCTCCATGAATAGTGGTGAAAGAATGAGCAGCTGAGAAGCAGCAGTTTAATTGTAGTTTGGAGCAGCTTCCATTCTGAAATTTTAAAGAGATATGGCAGCAGTGTGAATATGAGGGCACATGAGTGTATTTCACTAGTCTCTTTATTTGGGCAGTAGTGACAGAACTTCTCTGTGGGTCTCTTAGTCCGTAGCACATTTCTGTAAATGAGGCCATCCCAGACACAGCTTAAGTGCTATGCTGCCAACCAAGCTGTAATGAAGAACATTGAAAAAGTCATCTTGTTCATTACAACCTGATTCTCAATCTGTCTCTGTGCTCTGCGGCTGGTATTTCTCCATCACTGCACTTATATTGCTGGGCTTAATGAAGAGATGAATGGGTTAGAACCCTCAACACAGTCTTGTGTGTGTGTGTGTGTGTGTGTGTGTGTGTGTGTGTGTGGACACATGCATGTGTGCATATGTGTTTGTGTGCTTCTGAGTTCACCTTAAGTACAGCAGAAATGAAAATAAAAATGCAGAGATACATGAGTAAGGTACTATAATCTATGGAGGAACTCACCAATGAAGGTTTCAACATTTATAACTGAAGACTAGTTTATGAATGAACCTAACAAAAGCAGCTGAGGACCAGTGTTCAGGATACAACCACTGTCTCTGTCATCTTTGAGCACCCTGGGTGTAGCTTGATTCATTTTTATATGTATAGAGCTAAGAAATGTGAACAACAGCAGGGAAGAAAAATCTAACCCTGGAATGTGGAAGGCAATCAGAAAAGGAATAAAACCAGCTCTACAGAACATTAGAAATGCAATCTATCTGGTTAATAAAGTATATAATGAGGCACAGGGACCTTAATTCACTGACATACATAATGATACCTCTGTGACCACTAGAAGAGGTTCCAGGTGCTACCAGAGTGCAGGTAGGTAGGGGTTACCAGAGAGGCAACGTTCATAGAAATGACAATGTGGACATGGAATTTCAATGATAAATTAGCAGACCATGGCAAACATTGAGTCTTCTTGTTTCAAACATTGGAGGTGTGGAAATTGAAGAGCCAGACAAGCTGAGAATTTAATGATGTCATTAGAAAGATGAATAAGATTTTTTTGTTTTCTTCTTTACCCAATATAACACAGTTACAAATTTTCAGCTTCTTTTTAGTATTTATTATTTCATAATTGAAATTCATTTTAACAGATACATAAAACATCACACACATCCACATATACTCACACATATGGTGCTATGTTATGTTTCTATGCACACATATGTAGTGTATAATGGCTAAGGTTAAATATATCTATCTCTTTAAAAATTTATCAGTTTTAATATGAAAATACTCAAAATTCTTTTTAGAAGCATTTAAAATGTATAGCACATTTTTATAACTATATTCAGTTTACTGTGCTGAGTTACATCAGAACTCATTCCCTAGCTTAAGTTTTAAATAAAAATTAGTATTAGTGTTTAAATATTAAGAATGCTTCTAGTGCTTGAAATCATCCCCTATTTTAGATATATTGTATTATAATAATATTTAAAGGTGCTTGGGTATAATGGGATAACATTGTAAAGTATAATTTTCATTTTTTTTTTAGTGTGAGGTATCACTTTCCAATTCAAAGTACTGTCTTCCTCATTGGAAGATTGGAAGGCATCTTTCAAATGAAAAAGCCCCTGGAGGGTTCTATGCAAAGTGTCATGGCTTATTTCAAGAGATAAAGTTGAAAGTCACTGACTAAAACATCTAGTTCTTTACTTCCACTTAAAGAAGGTAGTTAGCTTTGTGTGCTTAATGTGTGAATTTCACATAAAGTCTTATATAAATTTTGTTTTGATGGTGAGAATTATGCAAATTGATGAAAAGGTAAAGTCTAATTCCTCTTCCCAGTTCTGTGAAAATAAAACAAATATGGGCTGGAGAGAAGGCTCAGCAGTTAAGACACTTGCCTTCAAAGCCAAATGACCTGGGTTTGATTCCCCAGTTCCCAGGTAAGGCCAGATGCACAAGGTGGCACATGCATCTGGAGTTCATTTGCAGTGTCTGGAGACCCTGGTGTGCCCATTCTCTCACTTTCTGTCTATGTTCTCTCGCTCTCTCTCTCTCTCTCTCTCTCTCTCTCTCTCTCTCTCCCATTGTAAATTAATAAATATATTTATTAATTAAATTAAAAATCACACAAATATTACAAATGTACATTTTCACAAAAATAACTGGAGTGACCACATGCATAAATAATAGGATACTAACCAGTATTAAGAAGTAGAACTAGTCTTGGGTGGCAGAAGCAACATTTCAATATAATAGTAATACACATTACTTGAACTGGAAAGTGATGCCTCACACTAAAAAAAATGAAAATTATACTTTACAATGTTATCCCATTATACCCAAGTATAACATTTCAATATAAAGTACTACACATACACTGACTCGTATAATCATCATGATAGTACAGAGAGTAGATACTCTTAATCGTTCCTATTCTACAAATAAGAGAATAGAAGACCAGAAAGGTTAAACATCCTGCCTGTAGGTACAAAGCTAATACACTGCTGGGCTGCTGATTGTAATTCCTGCAGGCTTCTTGCACAAACTGTACTTAAAGCAAGAGCGCTCTTGCCATGACTTTCTTATTTGAGGAGCAGGGTAATTTTTCTGTAGGAAAAGCAGTGTAAATCCTCACTCACTTCTCCCTCTGTGGTACTCACCATTTACTTACTCATCGGTCCATCTGCCAATCATTGACTTAGGCTGTCTTATAACAGCACTCATAACTTTCTTTGCTTTTTATTCGTTTGAATAAATTTCATAAAATCCCTTGATTTTAATGAAACTTATTATATCTTCGAGTTATAATTCCCTAAGAGAAATAGCAAGCATTGAGTAATCTAAATCACTGCAGATTCACATTTTCTAAGGAATTGTTTACTGATGAACCAATGGGAATCATTCTTTATGAAATGCAAATACCTGGTGTGTTCCCAACTACTCCAGAGAGTTTTCATTCACCGTTTCATGGCCTCATCTAGTCCTATGGGTCACCTTTGAAATCACGGTTGAGTGAAAACAAATATAACCCTTTCAGTTTCTTATTTAAAATAATAATTTTTATTTGTATCAATGAAACCATATTTGGAGAACAGACACTTCCAAGTTGATTTCTCAAACCACCCTTATTCTTAAATTCACAAGAGCAGTTTATGACCTCAGAAAAATAAATTAATCTACCTTCTTCAATATGGGTGTTCTTCTGGCTTCTGTATTGGGTGCAATTTGATTTTATTATTATATTAAACCAATAATATTTCAAGCATTCTCTTTGAAGGGAGCAATAA